>VWYI01009667.1:1972-43194 GCA_013399455.1 Anthoscopus minutus
TCCTAACATCTTTTTCAGTATATATGAGGGGAAAAAATCTAGGCAAAAGAATACTTAGAAACAAAGAAAAACTTACATGAAATAACTTTCCAGACTAATGGGAATGAATCTCTTGTGATTTTAAATGTATTCCACCACTATGCTAACACATGCAAAGGATGAAGGAAACAAGTTACAAATGGAGAGAGTGTCAAATTCACAAATCAAGACAGAATAATTCATCCTAAGAGATAATTTATACTGACTAAGCTATCTGAGGCTTTGGAGATCAGCTTTAGGCATGTGTTTCTCTATAGCTTGCACAGTGGACCACAACATGCTATATAGATGATTCATAGGCTGGAAACTTTCTGCACATGCGGGGCCCAAGGTGGGTTGGCATGGGTACAGAAAAATTTTTAAAATTCCTTTGCACCTTATGTTTTTGGCTTCTTTTCTGTGGTTTTTAATTCCCACTTCTCAATAGCTGAACAAGATGTTAGGAGGAGAAGTTACTCATGGCATGTAAGCAAATTGTAGGAGAAGTGTGACTTAGGAAAGCAGTTGTGTCTCTTAGATGCTTGGGCTCCAGCTATAATGCTGGTAAAGATGACAGTAACAATATTAATAGTGATAATATGTTGCCATTAAATAGATCGAAATCATGTCTTTATTCACTTTCAAAGCTGTGCTTTGTCAGTACTGTCTGCTCCCTCTCTTCCCTGTAAAAAAAGTAGAGGGGAGGGGAAGAAAAAAGAGAAAACCAGAAAATGCAGAGAGGATTCTGACCAAGATGAACACATAGAGGCAAGATGTGTTGTGACTCTTTCCTGTTGTCAAGGGTACAAGGGAACACTAAGAAACTTTTAAAAATAATATTTTCAAATAAAAAAATATTTTAAATTATTGAAATATAATTTAAATCATTCATATGACTTTGCAGAAAGACTTTGGTAACTCTTTGGATTAGTGGTATTAAAAATCAGACAGAAAAAATAACAGTATCCCTTTATACCAGTAAAAGCAGTGGCTGAACTTTTAAAAGCTTGCTGCCATTAAAGTCTGCAGTGTTTGAAATATATAATAAGCTTATGATGATAATTCTCCATCCACTGAAGCTATTTCTTTTTTTAATCCATTTTCGTTTTCCCTGACTGTTTGACCTTCCAAATGATGCTAAAATTTATGGGAAGGTCAAAAAGTCATAGGGGCCCATGTGAGACAAAGCAAGACAAATGAATATAGGATATGTAGGCAAAATCAGTGATTTCTGAAGGCTATTTCATACTGACCAAAACACACCAGGACTGTTTATAAGAAGGGTAGATGGAAGTTTGCTTTATACATATTAAAGGTTCTTTTTATACTCTTACGGGGAAAAACTTTGTTTGCAAGCTTCACATTCCAGGACCTGTAACCAAATGCCAAGACTTTTCAGGTCTGCCAAGTTCAAAATCTAAGATTTCAGGTCCACTTGCCAGATCACATTTTCCATTTGGCAGCAGCATTCTCTCCAGTCCTGCCAGTAGCTGGCCCCTGAGATGCCTCCTTATGAGGCGTGGGATTTAATTTAAATTTTCGTTTTTTCAAACATTATTGTTCTGTGAACATGAAAGTCCAGAATTTCAAGATAAACCCTGGCTGAGCAGAACCCATTCTTTCCTGCTGAAATGTCTCCAAGAGAGCTCCTGCTTTGAGAAAACCTTGGAAATGATATCTGACTTAGCCAAGGGAGTTTATTTGTTACCTGCAGTGATATTTCTAAGTGAATACACATTTGTCAGGGGAATCCTGTTTCTTTACTTAGTGCAGAATTTTTTAATTCATTTTCTAACTGTGCATGCTTAATTCCCCTTTCTGTTAATGAGAGTTTAATGTGCTCTTTGAAATGAAAAAAAAAATTCCATGCAACTGATAAAACAGAGCTTAAAGAGCTAGGGTGACAGCACTTGAGAAGGAGGAAAACAGCTTCCTGGCTGTGAGTTTAATGCTTTTCTGCAACAGGTGTCAAACTGCAGAAAATTGGTGGTGGTGGTGGTGGTGGGGTTTCGGTGTTATTTTCTTTTTTTTTTCTTTTTTTTTTTCTTTCTATGAAAACAGTACTTGAAAGGGAGAGAAAATAGGGAGAGTGGTAAAAAACCCATGAATTTTAACTAGTTGCAGTGCGTGAGCCATGGAGTGGTTCCCTAAAATAAATAAACTATTCAAAACAGAATAATGAAAAAAGTGGGCTGCATAAATTGTACTGACACTTAGTCAGAGATCATCCTATTTCTGTGTTATGTTTTCATTTTGATGGTGACCTGTTCAGGCCAGACCTGGATCATTTAACTCAAAAGAATGTTTTTCCTGGTTGTGGCGCCCTCTAGAAGTCTGTTCATTCAAACTTCAAGGAAATTTTGTGGCAACAAATCGCAATGACATTCTTGCAATTCCCCTTGTCCACCCTTAGAGAAGATCCATGACTTAGCATATGAAGTGGATTACCTTTCACCCCAATTAATGTTTTTATAATAAGTACCAAAGGAAGTAATAATGTTTTGCCACTTATTATCGAGTGTTACTGGGGCAATCTCTGAAACTCAAGACTCAGGTCATTGGCAGCACTGACATGATGGCAGATTGCTGAGGTTTAAGCCCTGCTACAGTGATGAATAAATCGGTCAATTTAATTTCCAGTACTATCAGTTTGAATCTTTGTGTAACAGAATGAGATAGATACAAATGCCCAGGGGTTCTGAAGATTTGGCAGGGGTTAGATTTGAAATTCCATCCACTTCTGAGCCTATTCAAATGTTAATTAAAAGAGAAACAATGAAGTAGTAAAATAAGGAATTATAGTTGTGTTTTGTCTGGGAACTAGAACAACATAATTTTTAACTACAATGATAAATATTTTTATACTATATATGATAAGACGTGATATTGTACAATAAATTATATTTTGCAACTTGTCAGTAAGTTGATTGTATTGCACAGCTTTCTAAGCAAAAATTGGCTGTATCAGTTTTAAAGAATGAGAACCATCTGAGATGTTATTGAACAGCCTGATCCTACCCCCCTTTCACTGTCTTTTAAAGTAGTGTAGTAATGCTTAAACATACTTTAGAATGCCAGACAAAGAAGCAAAGGCAGTTGGGAGCTGCCTGACAGAAATAATGGTTCTAGGTTGTTCCTTTCTGATATAGGGAAAATTAGGCTGTTTCTATGTTTAAACAACAAGAAGAAATGCCTTGCATAGAACTTCAGTAAGGGGCCACGCTGGCTTACCAATAAGCAGTTTACACTTGAGTCATGGTGACTGATAGCAGTGGATGACCATGCACATGCCATTTATATGAAGGATTCTCTTCTTACAATGCATTTTTCTTTCTCTTTTCTTATTGAAATTATAAAGGGTTATTTATACCAGCAGTCAATTCCACTCCACCTCCTAAATACAGGCAAAGAGCACATGGACAATTATCTATGTTTGTGTGTGTTTTGTGACTTTTCCTCCATTATCTTAGGTAATAATGCCATTTAATACTGTCCATGCATTTCTCAACACTGTCTTTACATTAGAGAAGTAATTTACCCCTTCTCCACTGAAAAAATTTACATTAATCTCTTTTTCTCAAGATGGTTGAGCAAATACCTCTTGAAGGTCCTCCCATAGGGAAAACCAGGGTGTAGGGGAGTGGATATTGTGTCCCATTAATTGACAGGAAGGTGTCTTTGGGAGAAGAAAGACTTCCTGCTGGTTCCTGTGCTACAGACTGTTCCTAATTTAATAATTAAGAAGTGCTGGGAAGTGCTTGCCTGGCATTTGGGATCCTGATGAGTGTTGCAGCTGCCTTTGACTGCCCTCTGGTATGGCTGAAACCTAGGCTTCGGCACAGAGCTTCCCTGTAGCACAGAGATTCCCTGGCACATGGATGAGGCTGGAGCCACAGAGTTTCTCCAATGGTTGCTAGACCTGTAATATGCCAGGACTGACAATGTGGGCCCTTATGTGTCTCATCCAACTGGGTAAGATTGGATACAGATTTTAGTCTCCATGTTTCAGTTTCCTTCCTGACAAAAAGTAACATTTACTCTGTCTCTCAATATTTTCATGCACTTTTAATTATTTGACTTCAGAAATATTTTTGCATTGATAATGTTAGACAAAAAGATTGCGTAAATGCAAAATAATTGTATTGTTATGATATGTCTCATCTTGAAGAGGTTATTTCGGTGATGACAGCTGTAAAATTTCAATACCTGTTAAAAATTAGTATTTATTTACACTAATGTGCTGTCCTAATGCATAAACAATCACAAGGAGAAGAGTGTTTTTCTCCGTGGCTGGATGTGAAGCCGTGACACACCGCCTCTTTACTGCGTGTCTATGTGTGTGTGTCTGTTTTTGTCAGAGGTAGGCTTTGAGGTGCACCAAGTGCTGGCCACCTTGGTGCCCAGACATCTGGAAGCTCATACACATTAATCTTTCCAGAGCAGGGAGGGTGGCATGGCTGCACATTCCTGCGAGCAAAATCAGAGGAAACTGAGTCAGGATGATTTTAGAAAACACTGGTTTTGACTCTGGCATTTTAAAGTCCTAGCATTCAGATACACAGTGCATCTGGAGCCCTGTGGGCAAGTTTCTGTTCCTTTGTGTACTGCTTTATGAGCAACTTGGGCTCAGTTCTTTGGTCCTCTAACAGTTTTTCAAGTCCCTGAAATCCATCCAGCTTCACAGACCTGCTTCCTACCTGTGCTCATATCGGAAAAGTTGCCGAAACAGCTGGGGGATGAATTATCTATTTATTTATTCATTACAGATGCTTCTTTGACCTGGTGAAATCTGGTGAGCTGGAAAAGCCTTTCTTGTCACTCATGTTACCTCTTATCCTCCACAGGAGCCGCAGCGGATTTAAAGGTCATTTGGAATGCAGCCTTTTGCTCTTTGACAGCCCTTTCAATATTAGCCTCTAGTTCTGTTTTACAAAGTCATCGTTATTAACTGCATTTGTGGCTACTGCTATTTTCCTGGGACTGCAGAGAAACCTGAGATACTAATTGCAATGAGCTAATTTGGCAGTACCACGCAAACTTCCTTAAGGCATTAGTTAAGAATATACTTTCCTTTACACAAAGAGAATTTGAAAGTGGGAACAGACTGCAAATGCAGCAGAAGGTATGCTTTTGTACTCCTATACTTAAGAGTAGATGGTGTAATTAGCTTACAATGGTAGTTGAATGTATCTTTCAGAATGAGAACATACAGAATTAAACAGTAGCTTTAGCCTAATGATAATCGGTGATAATGATGATAATAATAATAGTACTTAGAACTTTAATGCAGAGATTTGCATCTTGAAAGTGCTATGCTAAACATTGACTTAATTACTGTCACCTCTTCGGGGAAGGTAGGTATTATTGCCCTGACTTAATAGACAGGGAAATAGAGATACAAGAGAATGAAATGACTTGCCAAGGGCCCTGCAAGAACGTGTAAAGGGATTCAAACTTTACAGGTCCCTTTACTGTATGCTCCCTTATACCAGGATAATTATGCATGTTGTAGGGTTGCTCTGTGCTCTTGAAACCTGAGCCAAAGCCTTTTGAAATTAGAAGTGTGGGTAACATGTTTTGAAGGTTGTATTTTTCAATCATGATTTTTTATTTAAATCATGATTTTCCTTTTAGGTCAACCCAAAACTTACAGTTGGAGGCAAAATTTTCAGTTTTGTTTTTAAATATATATATTTATTACTCCTTTTAGTAAAAAACTTGTAAAAAGAAAGGTCAAACATTTGTACAGAGTAATTTGCAAAACAAAAGACATTTTTCTGAAATTACTTCATTATTAATTGTGAAGGGGTGTGTTTGTGTGGCCTAAAGATTTTTGCCAAATTCCAAATGTACTAAAGCTGTCTCTGACATGCAAATTGCCTATTTTTTTGAGTTTGTATCTTGTAGACATATTTTTCCTGGTTCTTATTAAAATCTCTGTGAATCTTCTTGCCTCAATGATTTCTCCCAACAGAAGGACTGGAGATCAGCCCTGTGATTTGATTACTTACAGAATATATGGTGAATAAAATAGTATGATGTTAACATAAACAGTTTTCTGACTACAGACACAAGTTAAGGTGATGATGAGATTTTGTGAGAGGAATTGTATTTCATAACTATGAAGTGAAAACATCAGCTTTTAGCTATAATTATTTCCCTGTGTAAAAGGCATTAACACTGGACAACAGGAATGAATTTTACTTTGACTGCATTCACCATGCTTTTAGCATAGATCTTGTAGGCAACACAGTTCTGGTTAATTAAGTCTGAGCCGTACTTCACTTTGATAAGAAATGTGGTTCTATATTTGTAAAGCATAAGGCAATAAAAAATATGTCAACATCTGCATTTGTAGGATTTAGAAGGAGCTTTTGATAGTTGTTTTCTCTGCCTCCTACCTTTGCTGAACAGCAGATCAGCACACACAAGCTCACAGGCATTTAAAAACTGGATGTGCTGAGATTGCCTTTCTGTGAATAGGGTGAAGTGTCCCTCTACACTGGCAGGTGGTGTCACGTTTATGTTTTTCAGTACCTACGATGCACATGGGCAGTTGGTGGTGTTCAGAAGAGAGATGATATCCGTAGGCAACAGCTTCATGTAGCATTATTGATTTTTACATTGTACCAGCATCCATTCCTGGGCGTATGAATCCTTTGCAGAGCCTCTCATGGTAGTCTGAACTTCAGACGGTTTTTGTAGAGGAACTTGAGGAATGCTTTGCCTGTTTCCAGAACAAGATATTCGAATTCATTCAGCTAATCTAAACAATGACTTTTATCCTACAGGCTTTAACGAGGGTTTTCATTAAAGGCTTTTGCTTTTATTTCAAAAACTTTTTTCTTTGTAAGGTCACAACTGAATGCAGCAGCAGAAATTAGAAACACTGAGAAAACAGCGGGGACACTTTCTGAAAGACTACCTTTGTATTTGCTTTCAACAGACATTTTACACTGAAAGCCAAATGTTTTTCTAACATTCACAGTTTTCCAGTCAGGTTAAATGTAAAGAAACTGTTTCTATAAAGGTGAAATAATAGGCCAAAAGAGAAGGAGTGGCTAGTCACAGAGCTGAAGGGTTTTTTTGAAAAACTTAATTTTTGTTTTCAGCAAATTGTTTTGAATCGATAATACCAGCTAAAATTATTCATAGCCACTATTTAGCAAATAATTTCAATGAAGCTGAAGAGACCCACAATCTAACAATAAGCTAACGGAATGTCCATTCTTTCATACAATTAATAAGAATCATTCATTGCTCTAATAAGACTAAGTGGCTTTTTGGGAGGTGGAGTATGAATGGAACATTAAATTTGCTTCATCCTGACAATCCATGTGAGTGAGATGAGTGGTTATCTGCACATACTTTTATAGACTCCATGCTTTGAGGAGTACTAAAAAGAGACGAGACCTAATGGAATGGAATAAGAAATATGGACCTGAAAATGAGACTGTGCTGTATTATATGTTGATCACACAAGGTGGCAGAATGAGCTTAGGGCTATCCCAGAAATAAGAGGCAGTGAAGCAGCACTGCTTTTAGTCAAGAGTGTATCCTTGCTTGCCCTAGGAGAATGCCAAGTTGATTCTGCACATGGAGAGGGATGGAGGAGAGTATTTTAATACAGTGTTTTTGGATGATTATCCAAGTGCTTCAATTTCATTTGGAGATTTAGTGGAAACTGTTAAAAGCTTGTGTCTAACTTTGGAAATTAATAATCATACAATGCTGAATCTGCTCACATCTTCAGTTTTATTGAGAACACAGTTTACTCGCTATTGATACATTGATTCTCTAAGTGGAGCTGAACTCTTCCAAAGAAGGACAGCTGCAAGAACAGGCACGTAGGGAACATTTTACTTTTCATTATTGATTTACAGCTAAACTCACTTCTGTTGTGAGTGAGTGAAACTCTATTGACTTTCCTTGTCCTGCATTTACTTATATGCTCTGCCTGAGCATGGCAAGCAAGTGTATGTGCCTGAACAGAGGGCAGCCCAAAGAGGAGAAATTGAAGTGCAAGACAAAGAGAAGGGTACACACTTCATAAACCTCCATGCTACTTCTTTGGCCAATAAGTTGGGGAATAGTAGCACCACTTCTTCCTACACCTGTGCAGCTACCAGATGCCCTCCTGGACTTCTGAGCCTGCTGTTCTAATGCTCTCTTCCACGGGCAGCACTGACCTGCATCACCAAAGGAACCTTGGGATGCAGGGTGCAGGTGAGCTCCTACTTGTGCTCACTCAGTTTGCCCCTGTGGAGCTCTGAGACAGACAAATGTTGCACCAAAGTGATGGAGAGCTTCAGCTATGAAAAGGGACTCTTTCCCATCTTCCTGATGTGAGCTGCACCAGTAAAGCATAAAAGCAGGGGTTCACCACAAGTAATGGTTGCTCAAAGAAAGAGATGTGTCATTGTAGGGTGCATTTTAAAAGTATCTGGCAAAATATTCTGCATCTGAATTTACTCCTGACTCTAAGTGAGTGAAGCAACTGAGCAGGATACTCAGTAAAGGTTTAAGAACTAGTATCTGTGCATTTCTCCTTATGGAGTATATTTCTGGAAGCTCATTAGAAGCTATTAAAGATTATTCACCCTTGCAACCTTTTCAGCAGATGTTCAGCTGTTTGTTTTTTCCTTCACTGCCTTAAGATATTTGGCTAAGCATTGGTACAAGCCTGGAACAGGTCAGGAAAGTATTTATTTCCCAGAAAAATAAATTACATAGTAAACTAGATGGCAATTAATAAAATAAGTCATCTGTAACATATTAATGAGAATTGGAAAATCAAAATTGAAAGTTTGAAATTTAAAGCTAAAGCAGACATTGGAAAGGCAATGTTTCTCTTTGCAGAGAGAGGAGATTATAAAATAAAAAGAAGGAAAGGAAGAACCAAGGAAAAAAGGCAAAGAAAAAATTAATTCTGGGTTCTGGAAAACTCCTTTTGCCTCTGCTGCATTTGCCTTTGACCTGTTGGTCATCAGGGGAGCTGCAGTCTGTGAGGCTCATGAGATTTCTTGAATAACTTATGGTCGTGTCCAAGAGAGTTTTATTTTGGCCCACACCTTAATGCTGAGCTTCAGGCCCGAGAACTCTCTGATCCCTTTTTATTGTGTCCAGCTCATTCCATAGCTGTGTCCCGACTTTCAGTTCTTAGGTTCTGGTTCTTAGCTGATCTTCAGCATGTGTGACATGTGAGACATTTTCTCCACAAAATGACATTTTGCCCAGTGCAAAACCAGGAAAGTTATTTTTAATTGTCAGTGATCTTAACTAACCTGCTTGAATGTACACTGCACTAGCTTGAGTCACTCACAGACTTCTCAGCCTCTGAGTGGAGACAGGTTCTCAAAATGCCTCTCTGCCTTGACTGCCTGAGTCCTCCCTCTGTTCAGTACAGTCAGGCTTTAACAACCTAAACCACTGCAGGGAATGCTTTGAGTTAAACTGCCAGCCTTGCACAGAAATGGGCAAAAATCCCTTATACCAGCTCTTTACCACCTCAGTCGCTAATTACTGCCTTTCAGTCTGATCTGCCTTGTGGCAGCCTGCTGCCATTGATGGAGTGTGTCTAAGAGAGCCAGAGTTCCTCAGAACATGCAAGCTGGGCGCTGTGGGGTGGCAAAGGGTTCGGGTGGGGATGGCTGTTGAGCTAGGATGGCACAGGGCTGGGCTCACACAGGCATTCTGGGTGCCACCTCTCACAGCACTCCTTTCACATGGTCCAAAGCTGCAGTGCAGTGTGAGAGATAGGACAGCAAGGCTGAATTCACTGAATATAACAAGTAATTATTTCATGTCTGAAAAGGCATAGGAGGCTGTCTGCACTGTGAGAGAGCAGCTTGGCAGTGAGACAGCCATATCTGAACCAGAGCAGAAATGCAGAGCTCTTCTCCTAAGAGCTGGTGATGTGGGGCAGCTCCCTTTGCCACTTTCTAAAATAATTTCACAAAGTAATGTCTGCATATTGGTTAAATAAGTAGTAACTGGCTGAGTTTCAATTAATGTCTAATCGTCGCAGCAGCCTTAGCCAGTGCCCCTGGAAAGCAAAAAGTGAGCAGAGGCTGAGAAAACAACACTGGGAGAGCTGGTGCTGACAGCAGTGTGGTGTGTCAAAGTAATAATGGCAGTGACACAGATGCTCACATAGATGCCATCCTGTTAAATTCAGGTGTCAGTCACACCTGCACAGCACACATGGAAGCAGAACACACTCTCTGGACATGTATACACATATGTATCAACAGGTACATATATATGCTATCAAAGTGTGGTGATGCAGGTGCTGCAGGGTTCATGTGGTCACTGTTCTCATTTGAGTGTGCTGCTGAAAAGCTTGCAGGCCAAATACATATGGATGACTCCAGTGTCTGGAAAAACATGCTGTGGAGTTGCTGTATTGTATTTGAAGCTACAGACGGTCCCTGACAGCCTTTGTAAAGTGATGTGAAGCTAAATGCCTGTGAGAGTGAGGAGGTAATTCTGTTGATTAATGCCAGCCTTGTTGGTATTGATGATTTAGCTGCCTGTATGAAATAAATGTGGGCAATCAGTTCATCTTGAAAAAACTTGTACAACTGAATAAAGGAAGTTGTTGCCTAATCTATTTTATACTAATTGCTTCATGCCACAAATTCAAGGCCTGATCCAATATGAATTGACATGGAGGAGAGACAGTCCATTCACTGCAGTAGTCTTTGAATCAAGGCTTCATTTTAAAGCGAGCTAATACTGGTGCTAAATTAGCATTTATCTGAGTTGTCACTATCAGTTTCTTGAGAAGCAGACAGGCTTGATATTCCCTGTGTAGCCAAATGAGTCTTAGCACTTACATTACTGGATTGCAAGGCAGCAGGGCCAACCTGAGCACAGCTAAGTTTTGGTAACAGCCAGGGCACTGTGGGCTGCTGCCTGTGACAGACTGCCTCGGTTGGGTGTCTGACATGGGGCCCTCGCTGCTGTGCTGCCCTACAGAGTCATTTACCACCAACAAACAGTGCTTATGAGGCATTTTTCAAAAATCTCACTGGGGCCATACCTGGGGCTTTAGCTATTTAAACATCTTTAAAAAATCTGTCCCCTGAGAGGATTTAACTCAGTAGGATTTAGGCTGCTAAGACTCGCATCATCAAAGAGACCAAAACATCAATCCATCTCTTTTCATGCCTAAGGACATAATAGTATCATGCCCCCTCCCATGAGGGGGTACTGCAGAGAAATTTCCAAGCTCTCAGCACCCAAACTAGCTAGCTCTGGAAGCAGATGGAGTATAATTATAGCAGCGTTGAGTTGCACCTGAACTAATTAGCTCTGCTGAGAAACAGGGATTGAATTTAATAATGCATGTTCTGCCATACCAAAAAGGCTAGGTTGCCTTTGAGACCTGTGTGACTGTCTCTGCATGGTGCTGTGCTGAACTCTGTGGATGTACTGTGAAAGTCAGCTCAGAGCTTTTCTCTCACCATAATCTGCTGCAGAATGTAGGCATCACCTTGTCCCAGCATTCATGTACCATTGGAATAATTACTCCTCAGCTGTCACTTACCTCCTGACTATTAGTTTAGCATGGTAAGTTTTGCATATGCTCAAGATTTTGCTGTCCAAACTCACCTAAATATTGAGATCTGCTTCAAGGACTGCTGTGGCTAAAACCTTGAAGCCTTCAAAATGGGACTGTCTTTGCTATGGACCTGATGTTACCAGCATCGTCTCAACATGCTCAAAGTAAAGTATATAGCTGTGAGAGAAAGAGACAACAGCCAGGTTCAGATCTCTACCCTGGAGGGGTGATACCTATTAGATGTGAGGTTGAACATCTTAGATACATTTCCTAGTTGCTGGGGTTAAAGATACTCTTACCTCAGTCCTTTATGTATCAAATTATTTCTAAGAGGAGGAAAAACTCTTGTGTTGGTGTCTGTGAGAATTTTCCCACCCCAGAAGAAGCTGACTCTTGGGATTCTGTCTTGGAAGCTCAGGTTTGAGCTCAAGCTCAGGCTGTTTGGGCAGAAGGAGCAGCTGGACTCTGTCCTCCATGCCCTCACAGGGTAGCCTAACTCCAAAGCTCTCCTGGGCTGCCACTACCTCTTTGAAAATGTAGATCTGGTGTTTTGTATCATGCAAGTGGCTGAGCTTAGTGGCTCTGAACAGAGACTTTGCCTCTCTGGACGTATATGCTCATATACCGTTCCTTTTAGCTGAAATTTATTTCTTGCTAGTTTGATCCACATGCTCATTAGGTTTCTGTTGCCCCCTATCTGCCTATCCACGGAAAAATTTTGCATAGGATCAGGACCATGAGTAAAGTGTTGCATTCTTTAATTCTTTCTGTGAGTCTCATTACTACCTAGGGAGTACAAATAGAAGGTGGACCCTTGAATAATTTAGTCTCTTGAAAATTTAAGCCATGTTCATAACAACTAATGATTTTTTTAATGTAGTAAGTACCTTTAGACTAAGTTAATGACTCTGTGTGGTGCAGACAACATATTACAACTACTGGATCATACATGCACACAAATCCAGATATAAACCTTCAATTGGTTCTTCCATTTTGAAAAATGCAGGCTTCAATGTTTTGAGCCAAAGGAGATATTTGGTAGCTAGTGATGCATCTTACCAGGTCAGCTGTTGCAGAGGTAAATAGTTCTCTTATTAGAAACCCAAAATACTTTTGACTTTATATCGAAACCATTCTTTTTCTGCTGATAGGGTCTGAAATAATCCCTTAACTAGTAAATGATCTTATTTAGGAGATTTGTAATACCTGTGCTGAAACCAGTCACCTGTACAGGAAACACATTTCTTCTCCTCTTCCTCTATCTGCTCATCAACATATTTGGCTCAAATAACCCGTTTCTGAAAATATCAGTGGTAAGTGGATGAGCAGAGGCAGTAGAAGCAATACTGCATCTGTAATAAGGGGGAAGGGAGAGATGCAGGAAGAAGAGACAGGAAGGAAAACTCAAAATCAAGCTCCCCCTCAATCTTCTCTTGGCACGGCACTGAGACACGCTGCCTCTTTTACATGGAGAGGAGTAGAAGTGCAACCTCTCCCTAAATAATTAAATGAATACTTAACCTGCAGGTTTAAAACTTACAGCATATTATAAAACAATTATGTTTCCTTTGCATGAAAAAGCTGAATTGCCGTTCAGCTTCTTTTGTCATCTATATGCATGAGTTTGGAGCAATTAGCATGAATATATTACAGGTGCAATGTCTCAGGAAATTGCAAGAAGCTGTGCTGTATTTTTGTACTACAGAGAGGTTCCAGAGCTATAACTCTTGGAAGAGTTGAAAACTGTGGAGATGTGAGCATCTGAAGTGTGATTTTGTAATCATAACAAGCATTGATAGCCATCTTTTTAATAGCCATGAAATGAATGCTGTATTTTCTCAGATTGTTCCACTACTGATTGAATTTAACTGGACACTGCAAACTGTTTAATTTAGATTTTCGATTACCTTTCTTATGTGCTCAGTTTGTCTTCTCAACTGCAGATAAAGTTTTTTTGAATGGTAACAGCAGTGGTATTGTGTTAGCTTTGATGTTATCTCCAGACAACCTCTTATGCCAGTGAAAGACCTTTTTACATGTCCTTAAAGATAAATTACCTAGCAATTCAAGAGCCCTGAATTTTGTTTGGTACAGTTTTGTCACATTTAATTGTTCATGTAAAGCTGATTATTTCTCCTGACTCTCATATGCAATTTAATTTTTAAGTGCAGGTTCCTCATAAATTCAGAGGAGCACAGTAAGATAAATGCTTCCTAAATCCAAATCTCAAAGTGGCATTAATGGTGACCTTTTTTTTTTGATTAGAGTGATAGTGATTCACATCTGCTGAGAATCTCACTCTTAGAGTTACCTGACCTGATAATAATTTCTGCTGATGCTCCATTTATATGAGTAGAACAGAGGGACCTCAAAAACCACAGCAATTATTCATATGTAGTTTGATGTCCTTTTTTTTTTCCACCACAGAGGCTCAAGGGAACCACTGTGGTAATAAGATTCATACCCACCATTTTACCTTCGTGAAATCACAGATTTGATGAATGATACTGATGTGGAACTTTGCCTTCCTTGCAGGAATGAAAGGAAAAATTAATCCTGGGATCTTTAAAACAAAACCCAGTGACCTCAGTCAAAACTGTTTGTGCATAGAAAAAGATCCTGAAAACCAATGTCACACACTGATAATGACACATGGACATGTCCACTTACTTTTACTTTAGGGAAGTGGCAAAGGAGGAGGAAATCGAAGATCAAATAAGCAGTCTTCAGGTTGTCTGCATGGTGGGTCATCTGTTTTTCAGTGTTTCCACAAATATGACAACATCAGTGACTACCCCTTTTAGCTGCAGTGACACATCAGCATTTTAGTGAAGTGGGAGGAGGTAAAAGAGCTTACTCTGAAATGGAAATGGCAGGAGAAGGATATCACATGAAACAAACTCTGAAAGCAAGGAAGACACTTGTGACAGGTTAAAGATTATGTCTTCTGTAGACAGCAATCCTAGAAAAACAGCTGCTTGGTGGCTTTGTATACCAGAAAAAGATCTGCATTAAATCTCAATGTTGTCCTGCATGATGCACCAATGTTTTAGTGCTAGTTTGAATGCTGGAGAATAGGAAACTTTCAACTCCCCTCTAAAGTAACAATGCCAATAGAAAATCTATTTTTTAAATATCATCTTCACCTGAGAACCAACCCCTCCCTCCTCTGGTTTTGTTTTGGTATAGTTTATGAAGTAAGAGTATTTGTGGACCCCAAGGCACCACCTCACTCCTCTGTCTCTGGTTTCTCTGTGTGGGTCTACAGCTAAAGTGGTAACACCTGTCCTATATTTCAAGGAGGCCTTTTGAGCTAACTATCATTTAGAAAAGAGCTAGAGATTGCACTGCCCCTGTGGCTCTGGGAAAATGTAATATAGTTGTAGACTAATCCCCTCACCATTGCTCCACAGAGCATGGAGAGCAAATTCCTGCACTTCTGAGGAAGAAGTGAAATGTTCTCAGAGGGATACCTCAGACAATTTTTATCTTTCCCTCTCTCTTGGGTAGAGTTTTCTATGGGAATGACTGAGGATTGACCCTTTGGAAACAAGAATTTGAGAAGACTTATTATGAAATTGATTTCATTTCCTTGTCATTGTGAAGTTGTTCCCTATAGCATGTTCTCTAATGATTTATCCAGGAGTTTCAAGCGTTGTAAGTACCAGTGGTTCTGTATTTCCCTGGCCTGTCTCACTGACAGATGGCACAGAGATGGGGATTGCAAGCCACAGCAGAGACACAAAGAGAGATAGCCAAATAAGATGAAATTTTTTTTACTGTAGGAGTAAACTGCTTGAGGGTATCAGGAGTGAGACCAGAGGCATTTGCTGTGCATATTCTGAGTGAAACAGTAGTTGAGATCTAGGCTATGTTTAAAGACAATGAAATTTGCCTCAGACACAAGTCCTAACACTTTTAAAATTATCTCCCTTTAAATCTATTTCAATGTTTTCTTGTAGTATGTTTGTACAAATGAGAAAGAGCTTCTTGTTCCTCTTCTCTTCCCCCTGTTCTCGTTAATGCCTCCCTCCATGCAACCCTCTACACTTCTTGGGAGGTGGATGTGAAGGGCTGAAGCAACTCAAGGTGTGATGTTCTTGAGGAGTCTCTGATCTGCTGAGTAACTTCTTGTGCGATTTATAGCTCCAAAGGATTGACCATAAATAAATAAAACCTTTCAACACCTTCTAGTTCCTGGGAAACAAAATCCAAAAGATACTGAGTTTTGCTTACCACTTCTTATTGCCAGAGTTACTTGAGGGCTTGCTGTCTATTCAGTGCTGTCATGCCACCTGCCTCTGCATTCTGTCTTCAGCAACCACAGCAGTATCCTGTCTCTTCTGCTACTCATCCACCCAATACAGCAGTGCATAGGTAATGTAATGCTTGAGGATAATACCCTGGTATCTCTTCTGATTTCTACATATGAGATTTGGTGTTTTCTACTTCTTTTTCTTTTTGGTATTGACTCTAGAAATTCTTATGCAGACAGCAAATGTAGTTGTGAATTCAATCTCCAGATTTCTTTTTTTCTTAGGGCACCTCTTTTCCTTAATTGCTTTTGCTTTGTTTGTTCAAATGAAATATTTATTGCATTTTAAAAAAGAATGAACTTTTGGTACAAGATAATAAAGGATTTATCTGATGATAAAACATGTAAATCTTTCCAGAAACTTCAGGAGGATTTTAATATTAATGCAGATCAAATATGGAAATATATACAACTTGTGAATAGTTTTATAGAAACAGGAAGAGCTGTGGTGTCAGTGTAGGAGTAATCCTTATTAGGATGAGTTTCTGATATTGATAAAACAGGAATACAGGATCTCATTTTTTTCACTTGCTCAAATCTCTTCATCCTTTTGCGAAAGTTCAGGAAAGAATGATGTCCTTTTCTTTTTTATTTTTTAATAAACTACTGAATAAGTCATTACAGAAGAAACTATAAAGAACGGGTTTGTAGTGACAAGGAAAGAAAATCAGTTGAGTAACAAGTCCTCTCAGCTTCTAATATCTAGGGTGTCAATCACCAGTCCCACCCATTAGAAAAAAATTATACATTATAGATAATTAGTATTTTGCTATTTTACTATTTCAATAAGCATAGCTGACCCCCATCATGCGATGACCTTAGGGCAACACTTCCCTTCTCTTTGTATGAAGTATGAGGGACTAGTACTCAATGTTCCTAACTTAATAAAACATAGTTACTAACTTAATGCTTAAACTACTTAATTTTTTAAATCTCCCATTTACTCTTTCCAAATTGTCGAAACCATAGAATGTACTCAACAGCAAAAACTACCAGAAACTTAAATGTTTGGAGAAAGGTGAGAAGAGGAATTCAAGAGGTAAGATATGGGTGAATGTTCTATGTGGCAAAATTCTCAGTGACCTCTACAATTTTTAGAATTCTTTTCAAGAGTGAATCATGATATAAGTACTGAAATCTCATAACCATTAAGGAAGACCATGGAATTGGGGGATATTGGCATTCCTGCTTCATGCCTAAGTGGATTATTCCCCTTTGGCATTTTCCAGTCTCTGTGTTTATCGTAGAGAAATCCCAGTTTGATTTGGCTTTCACACGTGCTCATAGTTTGTACCAATCAATTTAATGAATGGGTGTGATTGGAGAGGTTTGTAGTTTTAAAATGCACAAGATCAAGGACTTTATAAAATAAGGTAGGATTTCCCGAAGGGCCTCAAAGACCCAAGTTCTTTCCCGTGTGAGGTCTGGGGTTCCAATAACCAGAAATATGCTGAGTATGGAGAGTTGCAGGGGAGTCACAGAATGCTTTGAGTTGTAAGGAACCTTAAAGATCATTTACTTCCAACTCCCCTGCCATGAGTAAGGACACCTTCCACTAGATCAGGTTGCCCAAAGCCCCATCCAGTCTGGCCTTGAACACTTTCAGGGATGGAGCATCCACAACTCCTCTGGGCAACCTGTTCCTGTGCCTCACCACCACCACAGCAAAGAATTTCTTCCTAATATCTAATCTAATTCCCCTGTCCTCTTCCAGTGTAAAGCCATTTTCCCCTTGTCCTATCACTACATGTCCTTGTGATTAGTCCCTCTGCTGCTTTCTTGTAGTCCCCTTTCTGGACTGGAAGGCTGCTCCAAGGTCTTCTTGGAGCCCTCTCTTTTCCAGGCGGAACAACCCCAGCTCCTTCAGTCTGATTTCAAAGGAGGGGTGTTGCAGCCCTCTGATCACCTTAGTAGCCCTACTCAGAACCTAACAGGTTGATGTTCTTAACTTGGATGCTTCAGAGCTGGATACAGTAATCCAGGTGGAATCCCAGGAGAGTGCACTAAAGGAAGGGTCACACTAAAGAGACTCTGCTTTTCAGTGTCATGTCTCTTTGCAGACTGCATCCCCCAGCAGGAAATCTTCCAAGATTCATTGTTGTGCTTGGGAGCATGGAATAGATAGTGCATAACCCAGAGATCCAGAGACCATCTTATTCTTCTAACACCCTCAGTAATGCTATCGGCTCTCAGTCTTAACATTACTATTTTGGATAAGTTCTCAAATTTTCCCGACATGATGATTTTGCAAGGCTACATATGAAATTCATTTGTGCTGCCCTCTGAACTAATTCTGAAAACACCCTGCTCCCATTTATCATTCAACATGCAGGTTTCTTTCACTTATTGTGTTCTAGGATGTGCTCTCAGCTAACTAGCGAAAAACCTCTGCAGGATATTTTTCTCATTAGAGAAGCAATTTAATGTTAAAGAAATATTTTGCTTTCTATTTTAAAATGTCTTTTTGAATAAATAGTATACAGATTTTCCTGAGATGTGCTTTGAGCTGCTTAGAAAATGAGGAACAGAGCCTTTCACTGAAATTAATGGGAAAGTTCAGTGAAATTTGGATTAGACTCCAATCTGAAACAGAAACATCATTAAAAGATACTGGTAATGGAACTGTGAGTTTATTTGTCTGAAAAACAGCTTGCAAGGTAATAAGGAATGAATTACTGCTAAGAAGTACATCTGCCTCTAAAGAGAAAAATGTCTTGTGGAATACACTGTACATCTGTACTGATGAAATTATTAAAGTAAGTACCTTTGAGATAGGAGTATATGTTATAAAGATGACCAAGCGAACACTGGACTAGGGGGCTTTTATGCTAATTAAATGATGGACACACAGTAAAAGACAAATTGTTAATATATGCTAAACATAGAAAATCTAGAACACCATCTGATTCATACTGTCAGAGAGAAAACATGTCTGTTTAATTAAGGGCTGTAATATTGTATGTATGCTTGCAGGCAGTGATAAGGTAGGTAATCTAGCTTTTCCTGAGGTGCACTCTGTCTTTTTAGTGCTTAAATTTCAGCCTTACGATTCCCCTAATGTTGCTGTTTGTATGAGATTGTTTCTCTGTTGCTGGCACGTAACCGATTCCCTGAGAGATAGACGCACCTCCAAATAGCAACTGCTTGTCAGGAAGACAGTTTTTCATACCTGGCTTTAATGCAGACCTTTATTTTACAGACAGGTTTCTCAGAGGCTCGCACTGTCTTATTTTTAATGAATTTAAAAAACCCCAGGTGAGTGGGAAATGCTGTCATGCAGGCATGTTCCAGATGAGACTGGGACAACATCGCATTTGAATAACCATCCGACGGATCCGTCAGGCTGAGCTGAGACATGGCTCAGCCGCCTCGACTCAAGATTGAGCCCTCTGATTGAGGGTGAGATGCAGGAGTCTGTGTGTGCAGCCTGTGTGTGCCTTGGCTCCCCTCTCTGCAGTGCTCTTGCTTGGGAGAGCGCTGGCACTGGCAGAGCACCGTCCTACAGAGGAGCTTAATTGCGCCTTTGCTATATTACACAGAAACATATGGCTCAATGCCTACAGGAAAATATCAGGAATGGAATTTTGCAGCAGTAACATAAACATTGTTTTGCACGAAGTGAAATCAATATTTGTTGTCTGAGTGTCTTCCCAGAGTTTTAAAGCCAAGTGTTGCTAGATTTCACTAAGTTTGGGGTATTTGTTTCCATTTGTTTCCCAGCCTACAGTTGTTTTTATGGGGAAGCTGTAATTTTCAGGGTTGGGCTCATGGATTGTCCCTGGATGTACATCCAGACTGGAGAATGCAGTCCTATTAAAGAGACCTGGAGGTCCTAGAAAGTTGAACATGAGTCAGCAGTGCCCTGGCAGCCAGAAGGGCCAACCCTGTCCTGGGGGGCATCAGGCACATCATGGCCAGCTGGGCAAGGGAGGGGATTGTCTGCTCTGCTCTGATCTGGGGCAGCCTCACTTCCAGTGCTGGGGGCAGTTCTGGGTGCAACACATAAAAGACATTAAGTTCTTGGAAAGCATCCAGAGGAGAGCCATGAGGATGGTGAAAGTTTGGAGGTGAAGCTGTTGGGGGCACTTGATCTGCTCAGCCTGAAGAAGAATGAGGGCAGACCTCACTGAAACTTCCTCGTGAGGGGAGGAGAAGGGGCAGGCACTGATCTCTTCTCTGTGGTGACAGCGACCCAAGGGAATGGCTGGAAATTGTGTTGGGGAGGTTTAGGCTGGATATTAGAGACAGGTTCTTTGTCCAGAGGGTGATTGGGCTCTGGAACAGGTTCATCAGGGAAGGGGTCACAGCACCAGCCTGACAGAGTTCCAGAAGAGTTTGGATGATGCTCTTTGACATGTGGTGTGGCTCATGAAGATGGTGCTGTGCAAGGCCATGAGTAGGACTCAATGATCCTTATGTGTTCCTTCCAACTCAGTATATTCCATGATTCTAAGATATGAATTTTGCTCCTAGTCATTGCCCATATAAAATGTTGGGCTGATGGATATCTGCCCCATAGAAATTCAAGTACCATAAATTCAAAGCAAAGCTGGCATGATGTGTACATTCCTTAGAAAAATGTCTCATTTTATTTGTTTGAGTAGGTCTCAGTAGGACCAATCTAGGCTCCCACAAGCTTTGCAGTGGTAAACTTGTATTAGTAGTGGCTACTGCCCTCAGAGATGTGAATAATGGAATTGCTGCACATTGCACCAGAATTCATTGTTACTTTAATTTTAAATGTCCAGGTCTCAAAAAGACAAACTTCTTGGTGTGGAACAATTTGCATACGTGAGTGAATCTCCACATGGATTGCATTGAAGAAGCCAGAGAGCTGCTCTTGGTGGTGTACTGTCACCAACAAAGCA
This sequence comes from Anthoscopus minutus, assembly GCA_013399455.1. Lineage (NCBI taxonomy): Eukaryota > Metazoa > Chordata > Aves > Passeriformes > Paridae > Anthoscopus > Anthoscopus minutus. Next base: position 22,740 of record VWYI01009667.1, read on the forward strand.
GCCAAACTGATCCAATTCTCTTTCTGCTTGAGCCATACATGTTTTCCCAAACAGATTAGCACTGATTAGCAATGAATTATCAAGCGTAAAATGAGTTTCTTGGCTTCTAGCCACTGGACACTTAGAAAGAATGTATCTGCAGAAGGAGGAAAATGAGTACTCACAGATTAATAAAACTCTTGGATGTATTTGTTGTTGCAGGTTATTGCCAGGTCAGAGTAAGAGCGGTTATGGCCAGTTAAATAAAACACCTCTCTCCTTACAGTAAGCATATTGCTTTCTAGAAACAGGAACTCTTAAATAAAGTCTTTCTTCATATTGATGGTTTTTGAAAATATTTTTTGCTGAATAGCAGCACAGTATTTGAGGACTTCTGTCATGCAGAAGCAATCTTCTCTTTAGACAGTGATGCTTGCTTAAAATGCTGATGTTGATGATGCTGAAAACATGGGGTGAGGGAAAATACAAGTCCTATCTTGAATAGGCTTGCAGTTATTTGGCATCTTTAAGAGAATGTAAAAGATGTGTTAAACAGTAGCAATTTAGAGGACAAGTAAGCAGTTGGAGTACTTTAAAGAGGGACATTAATAAAAACCCACTTGTTTTTGGCAGGTGAAAAAGAGGAAAATTAGTCCACCTGATTATGAAGAAGAAAATGGTCAGTAAGGTGGTTGGTCTGTTAGGCTGTGGCCTCTGCTCTGAAATAGGACTCATCCCTTCCTTTATTCCATTGATAGCAGGGTGAGGGTGTGAGGCTTCTCTTAGCCAGCAGGAACATGCAAACTGCATCCTCAACCCTTCAGCCAGTTTGTCTTAGTAATTCTGAGTAGTCTGATGCTAGGCACAATATCTACACAGTTAACAGGTGTATTATCACTTTAATTATCTTTAACTACTAGGCATGCTGTGATACTAGGCATTGAGAGATTCAAATATACAGTAGGTCTGATAAAAACTGTTTGTCTTGAATAGATTCAAATGCTCTGGAATTTTTGCATAGAAGAGCTAATGTTTGTTACTAGTTTGTTACTCATAATCTTGGCTACACATGCTAATTATTTTGCCAGCAGTCTTATGGTTGATATCTGAAAGAAAAAAGTAAAAATATAGATGATGTCCTACATTTGTTTACCAAAAGGAGACTTTGATATTTTTAAAGAGAAAAAAAAACCAGTATTTTTAACAGTTGTATGAAACCAGATAAAAAATGTGTAAAAACCCAATTGTGTTTTTCTATGTGATGAACAGAAAGGCGAATATTTATTTCTTATTTCTGTATCTGTCTCCAAAGAGAGTACTTGCATGCTACTGAGGCAAAGGAGAACAAAATGGTTATTCAGTACTTTTCTTTTTAAAAAAGAATTTTGCTTTTCCTGTTGTGTTTTGGAAGCAGACGTTTTAACAAAAATCAAACTGAATAGCCCAAATTTCTATAAAACCAGACTTCAAAACAAAATTTTCTAGTAGACTAATGTATATAATTCTCTCATCTCTTTTTCTTCTCTTTAGGCATTCATTTTCCACGGCTGCCTCCTTTTCTACTCCCCAAATATTTTCCTTTCTTGTTTTATTTATTTTTTCCCCCTTTGGTTTTATGCTGCTCAGAAATGTGTGTCAGCAGTATTAACTCACATCTTAAAATTCCAGCCTCCTGATGTGTAATTTTTAAAAGCAATGGACTAATGAGAAAAAGATGCATGGCCGCAGCTTTTTGTTTATTCCTAGGCTCACTGTGAATCCTAAGACACGTGATGCACCTGTGTATGCTGGCTTTACCGTAAGATTCTCAGACATTTACTGTACCGGTATGATGTTTCCAGACAAATACATATCTTGCAGGTGTGTAGCAGTGTTTCAGAGGTTTCCAGAAGGGTTATGAAGAACATTCCTGTTGGGCAATGCACCAGCCTTCAGACATTTTTGAGGCATTCAGATATCAGCGGTTAGCCCTCACTTGCCTTTAAGTTAATACATTCCACTGAATTTGTCATCTCTCTGTTTTCAGCAATATTATAAACACAGCCTTGCATGGATCTCTGGGCATAGGAGAGTGTACTTGGAGCAGGGTGTTCATTGAAGATTTTTTTTCACTCTTCAGCCTTGTGTGAATCTTTAACGACCTGCTATATGCTTCCTCTTTCTCTAATCTTCTGAGAGAGTCAGCAGGCACAAACTGTACTGAGAAAATTATACTATACCACATTCTGAAACTGTAGGTTTGATTCCAGCCTGTCTGGTGGGACTGCTGCTAAAAGTCAGCATCTAAAGGAGCAGCTCATTTGAATTCTGCGTGTACACACAAGTTAATACGAATGTGCTCAGAGACTGAAGGCTGATGTATCAAAGACACCGTTCAACACCACCTCAGGAATGCTCCTAATAGTGCAACCATTTTTTCCTTTCACTTCTGTCAAATTTATCAATGTCTGATGTCACTCTTTCACAAAGAGGCAGCCTATTAATATGTATAAAGTAAAAATAAAAGTTCATCCCTATGCATTAACATTTATTCATGGCAATTATGCCTGAGCTTATTAAATTCGTATGTCCCCCTCCTTTTCTTTCTTTCCATTCCAACCCTACAGAAAGCAGTACCAGTTCTATTTTTATTAAGCTCTATGTGTATGTGTACCCCTGTATCTGTATTTATATGTGCATTATCTATACATCTCTCTCTCTATATATACTCAACACTAAGGACTGAATAAATTTACCCACTTTTTGTATCTTACTGCTAGAGCATTTCCAAGAAAACTAATGACTGCTTACCTGGAGCTAGACTGAGCTACTGGGTAGGCACATAACTGCACTGCCCCAGGAGTTATACATGAAAGGAATTGGACCTGAGAGCTGCATACAGTTTGTCTTGCCTCTCCTTCCTCATTTGTGAAATAAAAGGGTAATTTGCACTTCTCCTTTTTCACATGCCTTTTTCTGGTGCAAGTTAATTTTTCCGTGCATTGGGGCAGCATGTAAGAGGAGGAACCAAGCACCTTTCACCTCTCTTGCGGCCACAGTCCCTCTCTCCTGAGCCCAGATCAACCCCATAGCCTGGAGATGCCCCTGTGCTAGGCCAGAGAAGGGACAATTTGATAAAAATTCTCTCTATGTAGAGGCAGTCATAAGGTTAAATGCTGCATGATTCTTTGTATAGAAAGTTTACCTAGATTCTCCCCAAGAGGATTATCACCTTGTCCCTGACCTCTGCTGCATCATGCAGGGTGGAATGGGGCTGCATGCCCTCAGTGCCAGGCATTTGGCTGTCCCTCTGTGGGTTTAGGACACAAGGATGGGTGAAGGGAGAGCATGCAGGACCTCAGGATGTGTGTCAGCACGCTCCCCACCTGCAGCTGGAGGAGACTATGCCACAAGTTGGGGTTTGCACTAATTTTGGTGGAAACCAACAGCTTAAGCCATTGAATGAGGAACTTGAGTGAGGAAGCCTTGCTAGGGTGAAATTTTGCTGCAAATTCAGGGAGCACCTCAAGGCAGCTTCTCAGAAAAGGATTGTAACTCCAACTCATATTTTCGGATTGATGCAGCCTGCAAACACCTTCCTTCAGCTGGGCTGGCCACTTTCTGAGGGACTGGAGCTGGTGAAATGAGAAGATAGTGGTCAAAAGATAGAGGAGAGATTATATCTTAATGCCATGTAATTTTCCACACTCCTCCTCTGGCAGGAATATTTATAACACAATTAAATTCCCCTTTATCCCCTTCCAGCTCCACACTGGGGCCTGAAACCTGCAAATAAATGAGTCTTTGTAAGGACTTTTATTTCAGGAATGCAACTTCTTTCCACTCTCTGACAGGATGAGATGGAAGAGGAAAGACCAAAGAAGCTAAACTCCCTATTCCAAGGAGTAAGTTTATAGCTATTGGCTCAGCCAAATCAAAAAAGAGCTGCTATTTCAGTAATCACTGCAAGTACCTAGAGGCTATAGTCAAGATTGGAAGTATGCGCCTTTTCTAAAATAAATACCAATACAAATAAATACAAACATTTTTTACTCTTTTAAGCTGAGTCAACACAAGCTAAAAAACTAACAACTCTGTTAGCCAAAATATCCCCAGCATTACTTTAGTCACTTTTTCTTCTGCCATGGCTTAAATCACAGTTTATTATCTTCATTTGTTCTTCTAGAGATTGACTGGAGGTTAGAGTCCAGAGGAGAGAAGGGAAGCAGACCCCATGGCTGTAGAAAAGACAAGAAGGTTTTGGTTCCTGTTAACTTGTCTTCAGTCCTGTCCTGGCAGCCTCCTCAGTACTTGCATTTTCGGTTGCTCACGGTGTAATAAACGAGCAGCCCTCAATGGCATGAAGCTTCTCAGAGTGGACTGCCATGTCCCTAGACATCACCCTATTGCCTGGGGACAGCCACACTTGTCTGACACCTTCATGCTGGTGACTCCTGTGCTACGTTGCCAGGTCCTGTTGACTTTCCTGAATTCTGACTAAGCACCCTGAGATGCTTCAATCCAGCAACTGTCATCAATAATGGCTGTATTTACCATGGTTAAAATTAGTTTGTTTTCTTCAAAGTAACACTTGTCTGTATGTTTCTGTTCATGTGACTAACAACACAATTAAGTTTTATTTTGTCCCACATCTGTTCATTTACATGGCTTCTGAAGCCCCTGTGAGCTGGGTGATTTATAAGCGCTTTGTGCCACTTGCCTGTCCCACTCAGTACAAAACTATAACCTAACCCTTTACCTAAGGGCATTAATTGGTGCAATTAATCAATAAAAGAGGTCAGTTAATATTCTCCACACGTTAGTGCTGAACATCAGAATAATACGTTCTCTTGCGGTTGGCATCCCATCATTTTGTGGTTTAGTTAAAAAGGAAATTGGCAGGACAATCACAGTACACCATGGGATTGCTCCATGGATCTGGGGCAGCTGTTATATCTGCTGCAGAGAAATGTTTTCTCTGCTGAAATAGTTTTTAAAAATAAACAGACAAGTTAGTAGGGAGTAAAATTTTCTTTTCGTGGTTTGAGAAACTTTCTTTTTACTTCAAAGACTCAAGTGGCACAAGAGAATCCCCTAGCAGCCATAGACCCTGGGAATTAAATTTTCTCCATCTGTTCCCTATTCCCTAAGCAACATAGCACAAATCCTACTACCATATATCTCTTTAAGCAGCCTCCTATGGAAAGTGTGAAGCTTGATTAGTGTGTGTGCATTGCCTGCCCACATTTAGGAAACTGGCCACTAACTGAAGCTCTCTGCACTGCATACAATACAAGGTAATATTTCCATTTAAGGAGGCAATGTGGGAAACAAGGGTTGAGATCAGGTGACTCCTGTGCTACGTTGCCAGGTCCTGTTGACTTTCCTGAATTCTGACTAAGCACCCTGAGATGCTTCAATCCAGCAACTGTCATCAATAATGACTGTATTTACCATGGTTAAAATTAGGTTTTTTTCTTCAAAGTAACACTTGTCTGTGTGTTCATGTAACTAATGACACAATTAACTTTTGTTTGTACAAAAGTTTTCAAAGGGCCTAGCTTGTCAATTTTTAACTTAATAAATATCATTATTCTAATTTTGATCAAGAATGGGATTGTCAAATGGTGTAAATTGGTTATAAATAATTTTCATGCACAACTGTACACCAAAAAAAAAAGACTTCTTATTTTTAATAGTCTTACTCGAAACCAAATCAATTAATTTGCTCTACAGTTCTTAAAAAGGTCCTTCTCTCAATAAATAACTGACCAGGCATGAGTTTGTGGCTCTTGTGTTTGACCAGTGCTCTACTGATGACCGACCTGGAATGTACTGGCAGATGTAGTCTTCCTAGGAATACCTTCTGAATACACCATTTAAATGCTGTTTATAAAGTAGTAATTGTGATTTCTTTAACTGAAGTTGTCTTGGAATTTTTTTCAACTGTTCTTTGAATTGGGAATTTTTTTTCCGTGAAATGCAATTATAAAGTGAGTTACTTTGTTCTTTCAGCTTTCTGATGAGTAATTAAAATAGGCTCTTTATCTATTTGTATCTATTTTCTGTCTGGAGCTGCTATGAACTTATGGCATGTTTTCATCCCATGCTGTTTTGTCTATGCCTAAATGCTAATGTTTCATTTTGTTTAACAAGCCATTGTGTTTTTCTGGAACTGAGACCTTTCTGTAGCACTCAGTTTCAAGAGGTCTGACCTTGCTTACAGTTGAATATGGGTCATTTTGTATCTGACTGAGACCATTTGGTGCAGTGCTGGTTTAATTTTAAGATTTTTTTGTACTTGTTCAGAAAAAGCTTTGCAGGATACAGCTGCATCCTCTGTTCCTTATTCACTCAGCTGCTCTTTCTCATTCACCTTTGAATTCCCTATAATGTGATCCATGTGTGTAACTATGTTTTATGGATGTAACGGATTGGCAAGTTGAGCTACCTGGCTAAGGAATTCAGTTCCTTGAAGTGCAGTTCTGCATCTTTCAATCCAGTGCAGAAAGGGGAAATTCATAACAGATATTAATAGATTTGAGATATTGCAGGACAGAGATTTTTATCAGAGGTGTCCTTGTAATGAAGAGTTTCAAAAAGACCATTTTTGCAGAACTTCACAGTTGTCTGGACACAGGTTGGTGTGACATTTGTTTAACAGTTTGGGGTTCTTTTAGGGATATGGCCAAACAATAAAAAATGAACTTCATGAACTTCATAAACAATCATTAGAGATTGAAGGTCTGAAGTTGTTTGTCCAAAAGTTCTCAAAGGGCCTAGTTTGTGAATTTTTAACTTAGTAAATATCATTATTCTAATTTTGATCAAGAATGACATTGTCAAATGGTGTAAATTTGTTATAAATAATTTTCATGTACAACTGTCTGTACACCAAAATAAAAAAATACTTCTTATCTTTTATTACAGTAATTTTTATTTTAAAAGTTAATTTAAAATTAAACCACTGTGGTATCTTGTTTTCCATTTATTACTTCTCTTAGTGACAATCTAGCAGCCTTTTCCTGAGTGAAAACCAACACATCCATGCCTATCATAATTAGTAGCAGAACTGTAGTGTCCATGATCTCTAAGAGCTGAAGAGCAGCCCATTGTGCTAAACACTACACAAACACTGCATGGGTGCAAATGTAGCTCTAGAAGGAGCATCCTCATTTGATCCAAGCAAGTTAAGATCAAGACACTGGCAACAATAAAATGGCTAAACCACCATCAGACTCTCTCTCCTTTGAAAGTGAGTGTTAGGAAGATTCATTGTGACTCAGCTGTCCAGTTCTACAGTGTCTGAGGGGCAACACTGGACCTCACCCAGGTTTTGTGGTGGCTGTTCTGGTTTTGAAACCATCAAGATTATCATCATAACAAAAACATGGTAATTCCTTATGAAACTAGCTGTTTCTTGATTTTCTGGCCTCTTTCCCTCAAAATTTCCAATGAGTCTGTAAAAGAAGGTGGCAAGAAAGAATACTTGGATGGATTGTTCTAGTAATAGCTTGTAATATATTTAATGATTCTTTTCATTTACAGAATAACATTTAAGGTAAAATCTCATTCCAGACATACACAATTCTGCTCTTAGTGCCTTTTCTATTTTACAGCAACTTCTTCTTGTAACAAGATCTATTTTATGAGAGTAGCTTCATAAAAAAAGTTACCTTTTTATTTGCAGTTTGTTAAATTATAGCAGTTTCTGTATCTAACTGCTAAGGAATGGAAGCCTTTTATTTGGCTACAGTTTTAGATAAATATATTATTTACGAAAATAAGTATTTCTCCTTATAATGTACCAGGAAATAGTTTGCATAATCCCCTGCTTCTTGCAGAAATCCAAACATGATTCATTTCATTTTCACAGATTTTGATGGAGTAAGAACATAAGAAAGCTGATTTAAAATACACCCTCTGAGGCCAAATTTGACCTCTTCTCAAACACTTCTGCTAGGCTCAAAGAGGCTGATCCACAGGGATTGATGTCAAAGGAAGGTGCTCAGGGTCCAGGATCTGGGATGCTGAACATGGCACTTTTTCAAGGTGAAACAGCAACACAGAAGGAAGATGTTTTTAAAGTAAAAGTACTTGCCTGATTCTCCTGTCACTGCTCGATGACATGTATACTATTTAAAGCCGCATTAAATGCAAAACTATGTGTAGTCTGTGACAATCAGCTCAACAGATATTAAAAGACTCGGTCTGTGGTAGTCATTTAACTTGCTCTTTAAGACTTTTGCAACTGTTTCAAATTCTCTGTGCCTTTTAGCGTGAGCTGAAACCTGGATTGTGGTGATAGCTCAGAGAGCTGTCTTTTTTTCTCTTCCCCTACTCCTTCCTCCCCCCTCACATTCCTCTTCCCCCTATCCCTTCCCTCCACTTCCCTTCTTTTCCTACTTTTTAAAAGACAGGAGGACTGGTTATTTTCATTATTATTTTATACCAACACTGAGTTGAAAACATTTGTAGTTGTTTAAGTACTAAAGGAGGATCTGCTTCTTACCTCCGGGTAAGACAGTAAATTCTTCCATGTGTTGACTTCATCTGTTATCCCTACCCATTTTCCACATGCCTGAGGGATATTTACTCAGACAGACTCTCTGTACTGGAGAAATCTCCAGTGAAGGTCAGCCAAACAAGCAGCTCTTGCTCAGGAGCAATGTGATGGGTGTGTATGTGTGAATGGCAGGTCATGTGCTGAGGAAAGGAAGTGGGAGCACCCCTTTCCTTTTCAGCTCTTTCATTAGAGTAGCCCTGGCTTCAGAACTGAGGAGTCTTCCTTGATCTGCCACCTGCACTCCAAGCAGCAGTGAGAGTGAGGGCCTTCCCAAAACCTGATTTGAGATGTTCATTCTCCAAACCTTTGAAGCCCTGGTTTCTGCTAATTTTAGGAGAGAACACTGGGTCAAATCATGCAGTGGGAGATGACCTATCTTATGGGTTCACTCAAATGCTCTGGAGCAGACCTGGAGTTTGGCATCCAGTAAGGGATCTACAGACTGAGGACCCTTGAGGGTTGTATCTGCATTGCACTCCTCTCCTGATGTTTGCCTTTTCCTCATTGAATCAGGGAGGAATCAAATTCACCTGGCAGGTGAACATGAGCCCCTACAAAACTGCATCTGATATGCATAGTCACAAGGTGGGGGGCAGGCTTCAAAGGTGAACATATGAGTCTGTTTTTATGGGGAGGGAACCTGGCATAAGGACAAATCATGCAAGTTGCATGTCACATGAAGTAAATGAAATTTGCCTTTTCCCATGGTCTCTGAGTGCTAAAAAAGCCCTGCGTAACCACAAAGCTCAATATTCAAATGTCAATCCCTGCCTTACAAATAATTCACCTTAAAAGGGTTATATATGTGAATAGCCTCGCTGAGATCAAAGGACTGACTTACCTGCATGCAGTGTTAGGCACACACATTTGCAGGATCAGGCTCTACAGGCACACAGCAGCCTTCACTGCCCTGCGTGTTTCTAAATCACAATCTGATGTCAATTAAGGAAAGTGAAGAGAAGCATATGCTTACATGGCAAGAGTGCTGCAGAATGGTTTAAAGTGTTAAAGGTTCAAATCACACCAAAGCTATAAAAATCAGCTTTGTTTATGGACTGGTGCAGAGACCTATTGTACTTCATATCGATCAATCCATTGAACACCTGGTTCAAAATGTTCAATTGAAAGCTGGGGAAAAGTGATAAATTGAACAATCTAAGTAACCTGTGAACCTGACAGTCATAAATCAATGGAGATGTTACACACAGTTAACCCTAACCAGTTAGCAAGTTGTACCAATTATTTGCTGTGTTACCTGGTTAGGAGCTAGTTCACCGTTTCAGAATTGTACTAAGACAGAAAACATCTTTGTGCTGAATGACCCTCCGTAAACAGTACCAGGTTCACTGAAGACTTTATCCCCTGCTTCTGGGCCAGAAAAGCCTTGCTTGAATATCAGTTTGGGAAAGAGGACATCTGAAATTATGAGAAAGGTTTACAAAAACTGCCAACTTTGGGGGGCTTAGAAAGAGTGGCTACGAAAGATAAAGGATTCGCTTTTCAAAGGTGCTTTATTCTATGTGGAAGGTTATCCACGTCTGTATGGGCTCTGACAGACACTGACTTTTCTGATGCCAGTGCTGTTTGTTACTTTGCCTCATACGTTTTTTTCAGACTTCAAAGGACTTTGGTTTGCTGGCCCACCTTGTCTTTTATATGCCTGGCAAAATTTGCCTTGCTTCCTAAGGCCAGTAAATCTGCTGAGTTTTTCAGGAAGGCTTACAAGAACTTGTTTCTGCTAAACCATTTTGCTTAGGGTTAATTGCATACACACCTCTAGCCCTCTATTAGCTTTTACATTATTTTATCCTTTCAGCTCAGGCCGAAAGGGCTTCAATCACCTGGGTTACACATATAACTTTAAAAAAAATAAAACTGGTGAAATATTGGCACATTTTTTTTTCTATTTTTTTTGTTTCTTTCCTTCTTGGAACATCTCCAGTGTTCTCAGACTTAGCAAAATGCAATATCCACTGTCTGGAATTTTCTTCAGCCAACTTTTTTAAACCTCTTGGGTTGTAAATCATGCAGGTCTGCTGATTTAAATTGCTATTTAACATTCTCCTGATTTACTGGAATGAACAGCATTGCATCGTCCTCTTACGGCAGAACTGATTTTGTCTGCTTTTTCTTCAAAGAGAGATCAGACTTATTTACAGAATCTACTATTTTTTGCATGCATTATTAAGATGACTACAGTTGTATGTAGTCAAGACCACAAATCTTTCTTATCCTTAACTCTGATGAAAAACCTTACTTCTTGCTTTCATCCTTGTTAATTTTCTGTAGTTCTTACCTTCTGTCTAATTCATATCCTAATAAGTGCCTTTTTTTGGTGCAATTATTTTGATTTACATAGCTGCTTCACTTTTATGCAAGTCAACATTTCGTCCAGCTTTCATTCTTTTTTTTAAACCTCTGGTAAAATGTTTTAAAACACTTTCCAGTTATTATCCACATTTCCTGTCTAATTTCTTTCCCCCAAATGATTTAGCTCATAATTGTTTTCAGCTTTGCAAAATTGGCTCTTGCAATCCATCAAATATACATATTACTGGTCTGGACTTAATTCTGATTATATATAACAAACAGAAGCAAGTCATAATCACTTTTATCTAAACTACTGCTGATTCCTTAAGTCTACTTCTATGATATTTTATTTTCATCTATAAGGACAAAATAATGTGATATAGCATTCCAAAAGTGTTGGATGCAGCACTTTTTAAGGAACTTATAATTTATGGCTTATTCCAAGGATATATTAATTTGGTGGCATGAAAACTCCAAACCATGCTATTCATATTGAAGTGCTGACACTGCATGGTTTACTTTTCTTCTTGTTTTATGGATACTTACTTAAGGAGATAGTTTTCCTCTTCTTCTGATAATTACTTGCAGAAGACAATAGCACACATACAAAACCCATGCCTTTTTGTGTATGTTTTGTAACACACCAATCTACAGACTAAGAATTACTTATGTCTTTGAGCCTATTTCCTAGTTCCATCATATTTCTTCTGCTCTATTTTCATGACTAAATGGAATTTAGAAGGAGAGAACTAGTTCCCCAAAGAATCCTTCCCAAGGAAAAGGAATGGATAATAAGTGGGATGTGTTTGCCAGCTACACCCCAGCTGATGTTTTAAAGAAGGCACAGTGCCTGTCTCATCTTTTCATGCTTTTTTCTTGCTCTCACCAACAGATTGCCAGATGGTAGGGTGGATTAGAGAGTCAGGCTTCAGTATCATATGTACCCTAGAAACCAGGAAACTGGTTCCTGAGTGGGAGCCACTGCTAATTTTGGTGGATCTAGGATCTGATGCACTATTGTTACTGTTAACAAAGATAAAAACAACAGCCAGGTTTGTGCCCTGAGATAGGCAAGATGATCTCATTTGGAGCATGTTCTTTGTTTCCTGTTAGGGCTTTTTAGAACACTTTGAAACTACCTTGCTTATGATTCTGGTAATCATTGGTTTGTTTATGTTAAACACTTAGAATATTTTTGTATATATCTTAATATGAAATATTTTTTGTGCAGTAATGATTTCATTTTTCAAACTAGATTAATGTTCAACAGAATTAGTCAATTTACATTGTCAAAAATGTATTTATCTTCAAAATTCTGCTTTTCATAAAAAGACCTTTTTCCTTCAGGACTGTCAATATAATTAATAACAATAAAAATTTTTTTTCTGTGGCCTCTAAATGCTCAGGCAAATGCATCTTTTGGAGAATGGAGATTTGTGAAATTACTTCTTTGATGAAAAATGTAGGCTCTCTAGTGCCAAATTTTTCATGAATACATGTCAGTCTTTGCCACATTTTATTTTTGTTTCATTCAAAAAGCTGAATATAAACTGCCTTTCTCCTTCCAAAATAACAGGTAAACAGAAGTTTGAAGAAAACTCTTCTCCCTGAAAATTTTTTGTACCCTCTCTTCCATTAGAAGACTAGTGTGCTTAGCATTGCCAACTGGACTAACTAATGTAATAGCAACGTGACACCTTCCTGCTTCCACAAACAGCTGACCAAATGAGAACTGGGCAGACTAGTAGTGATTTTTGTGGTGGCAATATTGTTGTGTCAGTAGGCATGGAGTGATGTACTGGTGGTAGGTGAAAAGATAAAACAGAGAGTGTCAGGTGACAGCCACATGTAACTTGTAGGCAATTGGGCCTGAAAAGCTTTGATGACCCCCACTCTATTCAGTGAGGCTGTGCTCCAAAGGGAGGGTGACAATTTCATACACACTGCCTTCCTCATATCAAAGGACTGCAACAGGTTTGAAAAGTTAAGGCAAAGGCACTATTAAATGTGTCATTCTGAGGGGCTACCCTCTGTGCTCTAAGAGGTTTGTAGGAAGCCCTGGGCTGTAGCTGCTTGAGCAAGGAACTGTATTTATTCACTGCAAAACGATGATGATTAAACTGCAGTTTTAGATGTAGGGCTTCCTCTGGTGATACAAGAAATGGCACTAGGTGGATGCCAGAGACTGGCCAGTGGATCAGGAAGGTTCACAGTAACTGTCTTTCTTTGGGACAGGTCACTGAACACAGCCCTTCCCAGCTTCCACACTTTAGTGGGAGAAGAAAACCTATGGCTCAAATTTTAGCAGAGCAGCCAAAATAAATTTCTAAGGATTATTTCCAGTTCAAATTTTGCATGATTCTTTTCCTGTGAATGTTGCCTATCCTCCTGTAGCAGTACAACCTGTGGAAAGCAGGGCTTACAGATATGAAGCTCTGGCAGACCACACTGGGAATAATGACAGAGTGTGCGAGGATGAGGCCACAAGCTCACTCTTCCTGCCCTCATCTCAGTGTATGAGATTGCTGGTTATTCTGCTCACATACCAAACCAAAACATGTTAATTCTCAGAAAATATGCTAATGCAGTGGGAGATTATCAGGTATACTGGGTCTGGGTGAGATGGGGTTAATTTCCCCAATAGCAACCCTGACAGTTCTGTGCTTTGTATTGGTAGCTAGAAAGGTGTTGAGAATAGATGCCAGTGGTTTGGCTACAGCTCAGCAGTGCTCACACAGCATTGTCTATTTAACAGATAGCATCAAGTCTATCTAACATTTTTTGGGTAATTTTTGTTCTGGAAAGGATGATAAAGTACTGTAATGGTCTGCCAGGAGAGGTGGTGGAGTCACCATCCTTGGATGTGTTTAAAAAAGACTGAATGTGGCATTCAGTGCCATGGTTTAGTTGAGATGTTAGGGCTGGGTTGGATTCAATGATCTTGAAGTTCTCTTCCAACCTTGTCATTCTGTGATTCTGTAATTCTGTGATTTGTGAACATTCTTCCCTGACCAGTAGGTTGTGGGTGGGAAAGATTTTAGGAAGGGACACAGCCAGGACAGCTGAGCCAAACTGACCAGAGTGATATATCATATTGTATGATGCCTGCTCACAATAAAAACTAAGAGAAAAGAGGAGAGAGAGCATTTGTTATTACATTTGTCTTCCAAAACAAACACTACGTGTACTGAAGTCCTACTTCTTAGGAAGTGACTGGTCATTGCCTGCTCATGGGAAATAGAGAATAAATATTTTGTTTTCCTTTGCTTCATTAAACTGCCTTTGTCTTGATCCATGAGGTTATTTTTCATCTTATTTTCTTCCTCCCCATCCTGCTGACAAAGGGAGTGACAGAGTGGCTTGGTGGGCACCTGACATCCAACCAGGGTCAGCCCACCACACCAGTTATTTTTCATCTTATTTTCTTCCTCCCCATCCTGCTGACAAAGGGAGTGACAGAGTGGCTTGGTGGGCACCTGACATCCAACCAGGGTCAGCCCACCACACCAGATCTCCTTCAAACCTGCTAAAACACAGTCAATGAGCAATTGTTTGGGTCAATGTAACAAAAAGTTTAACCAAATCACCTTCCAGTGGCTAACCCTGGCTGGCTCATATCTAATTTACTTTCCCTTGTTTCACTTGCCATTGGATTAAGGACAAGAAGTGATAGAGACCACCATAAAATCAGAGAATAATGTGATTTGAAAATGCAAAAGATATTTCATAAATAATCTGGCTTGTGTAAGTCACTCTTGCTATGGGAGTTAATTAACAATCAAGTCATGTCTGTACTCCTTCCTGGTGGCTGCAGTAATCTTCTTGCTTGGTCCAAAAAGCTGAACATAAATAAGATTGTAACTAAGTGTATAGTGTGAAGGAGAATTTGGCACTTGAGAGAACAAATTTAAAGCAACCCCAGAGTATCACTGTGAAGTTTTCCCTTTGAAAACGCTGTCACAGTTAGCAGAAAGGAACCAAGAGACATATTTACAATTTTAATGCAAGCTTGGTCATTGAGGGCATTTTTTTCAGATAGATGTGGATCAAACATGTCCACTGGGCTACAAGGCTGTGACCACACAAGCTTTTGCTAATACTGGTGTTTACATAAAGAGTTAGAAACAAGCTTCTCTCCAATTAGAAAACCGATATCTAATGAGACATTAACTTCTTATATACCCTGTAGTCTAAATGTTAATAACTTTGACCTCCTTCAGTTTAATCTTAATCTCTTTGACAGAGCAAGTGAACTTTGGGTTATATTTTACCAAATTGTTCCCTTTGTTTTCTTTCTCACCCCTATATTTCCAACAGTGACTATGTCACATATTGCAGACTCAAATGAAAGCCTGTCTTCTTTTTCAGCCAGTCATATCACTAAGTATATGAGCAGGAAAACCCTTGTGATTGACACTGCTTCAACAAAAGCAGATTCAGTTTGCAGACGATAAGAGGCAAAGTCATACAAGCAGTGTTTACAAAGCAGTGAAGGAGACAAAAAAATTAATGATAAAAGGACTAATCTTATTGTTTTACTAGATGAGAGAATGGTTCTTTGTGTTTACTCTAGCAGAAGCCGACAGATTGTCTCCCACCTCCCCTGTACACTTTTGGCAGCAAAATAATTTCCAGATTCTGTATCAAATGCAGGCTGGTGGATAAAAAAAAAGGGGTCTGGAATGCCTGGGAAGCCCCAGAAAGCAGAGGAGTGACTGCATAAGGGTGTGAACTACCTACAGCAATGCTGTATAATTGAGTATTATCTCCCTCATGAAAGGGAAATAAGGTGTAATAGCAACAGAAGTAAGAGCCTTTTAAGGAAAATGAAACAAAGCTGTGTGAAAACAGTGAACTGGCTGATCTGATGTGTTTTCTGTAACATCGCAATCTCACTGCTATCAGGAACATTCTTTGTGATTTCTTCCCTCTAAGGGAGACCAGACCCATGCCAGCTCTAATCAAAAGCAGTCCCAGCTTTCAACCCATGCTCTTGATACTGGAGTACTTTTATGGTAATATGGTCAGCACAGGTCAACGCAGCATCATTTCCATCTCTTTCCAGCATGCCAAATGCTGGAGGGGGATGACTGGAACAGATTCAGATTGGTGGACTAGTTTATGTTGGAAGAGACCTCTGGAAATTACATGGCCTGAGCACTTCCCAAAGAAAGGCTGACTTCAAATCTAGATTGCCCAGAGCACTTCTGATATTCACTACTGGAAGGCAGCAGGGTGTCCCACAGTGTCTTTTCTCAGGACAGCACATGTGTACAGAAATCTGTTTTAACCACGTGTAGTGACTGCTATTGACAGGAGGCAGGACAGAGAATTAAAATCCAGGACGATCTCAACAGAAGGACAGGGTAACCTTGCTTTCTGGTCCTCTGCTGTTCATTAGTTTCATGGCTTAATTCCTATCTCTTGCTAGCAGGGCCTGGCAGCTTTGTCCTTTCAGCAGCTGAAGTCACACTGCCTCATCACTGCTCACCAAAGGTTGCTGAACAAGTGTTGCCAATTCCTTTCTCTTCAAGATGAAGCCTGCCAGCTCAGTTATGTCCTTCAGTGAGCATGAATGTCTAGCTGTGGAATAATCAGTCGTTGCAGTCTCTATTGAGATGTGATACATTGTTCAGAGAGTAAGTGAAGCAACACAAGGCAAGACAAAGCTGTTTTGATGATTCTCCCCTAAAAGTCTCTACAGAGTATGTTCAGTGTGTTTGTCTAATCTAGCTGTCCCCATAGGAAATAGGAGAAGCAGCACTGGCACTGAGGGAATAGCACACATCTCAGGTTTCATTGAAACATTTAATTTCATCCCATTTTGCCCCCTAAAAAGACACTGACACTTTTAAAGAACATGAGTTAAAGAAGAGACTCTGTTGGGAGAAAAAAACTGACTCAACAAGTGATGAAACACATGCAATTTTAATGTTTTCCAGAACAATTGCTAATGATGGCAAATTATACAGGGAGTTTCAAAGTGAGAAAATCCAAAAATGGCATTCTTGCATGTATTTCTGAGTTGTGCTCCAATTACTGGTGTTTAGCAAATTACCAAACATCAGCAGATACAGAGGAACTGTATTTGCATATGCCTTTAGCTTTTGGAAAATGTGAATATATTTAGTTGATAGTGGAAGTGTCTTTTATGGTGCATTAAGGTAAGCTAACATTTTAAATATACATTATTTGTTGTTAGTAAATGCTGGTGTATTGGATGCATTTAACATACCCACCACCGTTCAGAAGATGTACAGTAATTTGTTAATTTGTGGTAAGGTGATCAGGTGGCTGAGCTCTCTCTCACATTTTTGCCGCTTCACACTCATGACTTATTCTTGCAAACCTCCATGAATTAATAAATAAGGATCCTGGCAAATTTGTCCTCTATGATTTTTCCATGGCATCTGCATTGACAAATAAAGATGTGAAACATTTTGCATTGTCAATTGCTAACAGTTAAAGCCCTCCTCTGGTACATTAGTTAGAGTAATTTGGGTTTTAGAACAAAAATAAATTTCTGTAACACAGATACACAAAATGAATATCAGAGAAATCAATCAAAGTGTAATAAACTTTTATTAAAAACAGACATCACTCTCTGGCAATTCATAAAACAAGTCTCCAAATCTGTATAGACAGTACAAATAAACATAATATGATTCTTTAAGGGCATAATGAAGGATTCTGTCAACAACAATAAGAAAACAAAGCACAGATGTATGCTTGTGAAAGAAACTGCACATTTTCTGTTTTTCAGAAAGCCTTTGGTGTTTCTTTTTGATAGAAAAAGAGCACAAGATGCAAGAAATGAGTTCCCCACCTAAGCAATGGCTTTTTAGTTTCTTCTTTCTATTCTATCAAATATATCATTGATAATCTGAGAGGGTCTTGATATCCTACGAGGGTTTTTGAACTTGCCAGAGTACTTTAAGCTAATCCTAAATGTCTGGGATTTGGCCATAAACCTAAGTACAGCAAAGTTCTATTCTCTTCCAAGAGTACTATTTCTGAAATACAGAAGCCTCCTTTTTGCTTAAACAATATATTTCAAGCTAACCCTTTTCCAAAAATTACAATTTTAAATTCTATTAAATATTAGTGGTATAATACATGTTATTAAAATCACTGTTCCTTAGTTTGTTTTCTTTTTGAGTTCATTTTAAGTATAAAGTTACCAAATCCCTACATCATATTTGGGTCAAAAGATAATCAGTTGCAAAGGGATGTTTATTTAGTAATTATCCCTAGAAAATGAATATGAGGGCAGAAGGGTGAATTGCAGGTCACTTAATCAAAATTTGAGCCTTATATTAATTGAACACTTGGATTTAACTCCTAACTTGCAAAATACTTCAACTTTTGACCTGGCAGTACCTAAAATGAAACAGAGTTTGTGTTTTAGGAAGCATTTATTTTAGAACAGGTTTTAAGAGTAGAGAAAAAAATACTCTCCACAATGTAAGAAAAACGAGCAATACCTGAATGTTTTCCGAAAAAAAGAAAAAAAGAAAAAAATAAGGCTGAGAGCTGAGGAATATTAATGCCTTCAGAGATCTTCCTTCTGGACCACACCAAGCTCTGTGCTGCTGAAAATACCTACCTGGTCATCACCTCAGACCCTCTGAGATACATGATATTTTCTTACACTCCCTCCCTCTCATCCTCCTTCAATCTGCCTTTCTTTCTTCCATTAGTCTGAATACCTTAATTCGTGTCTTTGTCAGGATTCAGACAAGATGGCAATTAAAAGACATTTTCAATTAAAAAAAAAAGACTTTTTCTTCTAACTTGTCTCACTTGCCTACTCAACTTTTTGTTCTCATCTGTTGTTCCTAGTAACAGCTCTCTGGGTGACTTCAGGCAATTTATTTTCCTTCCTGATGCTGAAGCCCTTGAGAATTTTCCCCTACTAGCTACATAAGAGTTTCATTAGCTCCCAAATGGTTTCAAATTTTTGTCCACATCCTTATGTTCAGGTACTAATCATCCACATGATGAATCCCTCTCTGCATCAGACACCTGAAAGTGCAACCTTACTACTTCAGTGGCTGTTGTAATGCCACATCAGTACTCTGTAGTTTATTGAGAAGACCGTTTCTTGTGTGCAACAAAGGAATAAAAACATTATGCAAAAGCAAAATGGCAGTCTGTGTTTTTAAATCTGAATCTGAAAACATTAAGTGCAAAGTAACTGTTAAATATGCAAACTTTAATATGACTGACAGATCTTGAAACGTAAAAAGTAAAGTACATACATGCATACCTGTCTGTCTGCATGTTGGTATTGCAAATCAGCTGTTAATAAACCTGGCTTTCTTTCAATAGGAAATTCTGTATTCCTTGTGAAACTCAAACACTGGTAACTTTTTAATAGCTGGGTGGGCCATTTTCCTCCTGGTTTGTTTGTTTGCTTGCTTCTTTGCTCTTCTTTTAAAACACCATACTCCTGACTCCCTTTAATGTTGTTATTATTATTATAAGGGTTAAATTAGTGTTACTATTGAGTACAATGAAGACATATACACAAATATATATAAAAGGTTGCATTTCCTTCAAGGACAGGCCCAAAGACCTTAAAAAATTAGAAATTCACGCAATTTTCTAAATCTGAATGTTATTTGACATTCATCAGAGTCAAGAGGTACTCAGTGCATTTAAAGTCAAGGTGCCTAAATAAAGAATTAATAGCTCAGTATGAGGCACCTCTTTTGAACACCTGAAGGTTATAAGAAATGAGGACATGGATCTAGAATGCAAATTGTTATGAGGCTGTTGCTGCTGCTGTAATAAGCTAACTTTGTTATTATTGTTTGCCAAGTAACTGCAATCTTTATAGAGACCAAACATATCAAAGGTTTATTTTGTTGCATTTATAGTATTAGGAACTGATGGAGCATGAGTTAAGCATTTGGAGCACTAGGTAGAACTGTATGTGGGAGACCTTGGAAGCTGATGACTCAGAAATCCTACACTAGAGCTGGCAGATATCACCTGTGATTTTGGAACTTAAACTTGCCTTTGTTCATTAAAAGGACAGTGGTAGGTCAGGTCTACAGCTGGCTTTTTGGAAGCTGCACAACTACTCCTCCAATCCATAGCCAGAGAGAAGAGCCCAAGAAGACTCATGGCCAAATGTTGCATGACCCTCTTCTACCCTTGTGAATTCTGTTCTTGGTGTGTTTTGTGGGCTTATGATTGTCTCGTACCTAGCCATGGCACAAACTCTCAGCTCTGCCCTGCAATGCTCCAGTCCCACCTCATGCTGCTCAGACCTCATGAGACAGCATCACAAATTGCGATTCCTCTGGACAAAAAGGGGGAACTGATTTCCTTTTCTCTTTACATATTCCTTTGAGCCAAAATGGGCTTTGGTGTCAGCAACCTAAGTCTGTTCATGTTGCAGCATGTTTTTTGCTTACTATATTTGATTCAGTTACTTTTTATATTGTAAAGTTGTAAAACCGCCCTGTGCTATGTTAATAGTCTATCCCAGGTGTACCCTCCTATCCCAGCAGCCAATCTATCGGGGTGCTTTACACTCTCCGGGGGTTCTGCTCTGGAACCCGGCTTTTCAGCGTCCGCGTCTAAGCCAGGACCATGTGACTGGGGCAAGTT
>VWYI01009669.1:4184-63144 GCA_013399455.1 Anthoscopus minutus
GTCTTAAACTTGTTTTTTTTTTCTCAGTCTACACTGTTTTGTTGAGGAGAGAGAGAGATTCCTCTATAAGGGTGTACAAGTTTGCCTTCCTAATCATTTTTTGTAGATACATTAGGTATGGTTTGCAAACTGACAACGGTGCTTATCCCTACATGTCTGAACATCAATGTGTTGTTAATCAGTGAATATTTTTACCTGCAGATATCCTGGACAAAGAAAAATTCAATGTGGAACTGATAGTTCAGTGCATCAGAATTTCTAAAATGCCCCAGACGCACCACCATGCTCTGCTGCTCCTTGGTGCTGTTGCTGGAATGTTTCCTGTAAGTAACACCTGGAACTTATGCATCAGCTCTTCCCTTTGGTTTCAAAATATTGGGAAGAGTGAAGAACATACAGATCTGTTCTGTGGGGAAAAACTTTCTGAAAAGGAGCCAGAGGCAAAATGGACAGGTTCCCATATCTTTTAGGGATTCCATTTTAGTTGAAAACAAACTTTGTCTTGATTCTTTGCTCACCAGCCATTTATGGCTCGCAGTGGAGTGCAGCAGAAATGGAAGATTTCTGACACCAGCCCAGCCTCACCTTCCCACTGTGGTCACAGTTCTCATGCCTTGTTTCTCCTTTCTCCTGCATTTTTATATAAAAAGGGAGAACACCTCACCTGATGGCACATGCACTCTTACAAGTTCCTATCTTATACAGCACTGAAAAATATAGTTGTAGTTGATAATAAAACTGGGTTGTTCTGATTTTAATTGACCAAGAAACAGGCCTTTTCTTGTATGGTCTGAAATTTGACTGTACACTGTTCTAGGATTATTATGCTTTGAAACTCTAAACCAGCAAAATGTATCCAAGTGTTTAAAACTCGGTTTGCATCTTTATATATTCACCTCAATATTTTCTCCACACATTTGGAAAGGTAGCATGCTTTCCAAAAGACAAAACTGTGATGTTTTTGATAAATTTTTGGAGAATTTTGTGGTTTTATTGTTTGGGGTTTTTTGTTTCCATCTTACTACCATTAGCTGCTATAGAACCAGGCATTTATTTTACATTAATAGTGGCTCTTACAAAATGTTCAAGGTCAAAATAGAAGGAAACATTTTGTATTCACCTCATCTCACTTCTAAAATCTAAAACACTTCTTCCAGTCACTAAAACTAAATGAAAAGTATGCCCATAATTTATTACTCTACTTCCTGGCAATATCTAGAAAACTTAACTTTTGAGCTAGGTGACACCTCTAATCCAGCCTTCTTGAAACTGTTTATTATTATTACAGTCTAGGCCCTCAAAAAGCTGAAAATTGAAATGAGCATGGTTGGTGTACCCTGTATGATTGTGGATATTGCAGATGTTTTACAGATACAAGAAAAGGTGGGTGGGAAAATCACTGGACTCTGTTGCACAACCATATTTGTGTTTCTGAAGATCTCCTTGTAGCTGGCTTTACTTGTATCCACCTGAGTGGAAGGATAGGAGGTGTTTCATCACACTAAACTCTCAATTTCTACTCTCTAATTACTTGCTTAGATGTGTGTCTTGGTTTCTAAATAACGTTTAGAACTCTACCAATCACACAGTAAGTAGCATTAAGGGTCAATATGCATTTAAAACTCATTTAGGGAGATTCTGAAAGATAATCATGATTCTCTTTTGGTTTTCTGGGTGTTCTTTTATAGGAATCTAGTATCATTTGTGGGAATGAGAAACACCTTAAGGTACAATGTGCACAGCAGCACAAACTAATTTCATCTGTTCTTTTCCAGGATAAAGTTCTTCACAACATTATGCCCATTTTTACATTCATGGGAGCAAATGTTTTGCGTCTGGATGATACCTACACTTTCCAAGTAATTAACAAGACCGTGCAGATGGTTATTCCTGCTCTTATACAGGTACATTTGTCTACTTAATGGAAAGATTATTCATTGAGTAAATTATTTAGAATATTGGTGGTAGAATAAATTGTCATCTACTCTAGGATTATTTTGATAGATATTAAATTGTATGTCCTGTAATGTAACTCAGACTCCTCAATCTCTGACCAAGTTCATCAGTATGCTGCTTCTTTTCAGTCTTTGAGTTCCTGCACTTTATAAATGGTTTAGCCAAAATTACCACAACTATATGTGGAGAGGACCTGAAACATACTTGAAGTTCAAGCTTTTTGTCATAAAAATAGTGGGCAAGTTCAGTAGAGGAACTATGGAAAGGAAAAATCTGGTTATTAGTCCTATAATATGCCATGGTCATAGAAATAATAGACATGATCTGAACGAGATGGAGGGGTATAATACTTGACAAATGCTTTTATACTTCTAGCTGGTGTTTGCGGGGCTTTTCTTTTTCTGTGGGTTTTTGCCTGGACCTCTTAGATAAATGGCTATAAACCAAAACAAAAATAGATCCTCATTTTTCAACTCAACCTTTTCTTCATTCAGATTTCACTTGCACCTCAGAAATCTTAATCTTCTTGATCATTACCAGATTTAAACATGAAAAATGCTGTATAAATGTCATGTAAAAATGAATTGGGGAAAAAAATTACTTCAATAATGGACTGAGGATTTCCCAGACTATTTTTAATTATATGTGTAGACATTTTTCATCCTTTTGGAGTTCTCTATTATATAAAAAGAGAGACAGTTTGATTTCTTTAATTTTTTTCTATAAAACTTTTGCTAGCAGCCCACACAAGTTTTTGTGACAAATTATTTTTGGCACATGATTATTACATGTGGAAAGAGACTATTTTTACTTGAGACCATGTAGCCCATGTATATTATTTTTCCTGGGTCCTTGAATATAAGACCCTAACTCAGGCAAAGTTTTCTGAAGGATGTGGCTTTGCTGTCTCTTGAAAATGTCTTGTTTCAACTGATGCCAAGCAGTGTTTTTCTTTTTTCTTTTTCTTTTTTTTTTCCCTCTTTTCAATTTTATTTGAAGCTCTTCCTTTAACACTGAAAAGCAACTGTATGGTCAACAACTTTATCTGGGAACACTTATGTTTTCCTTGAGGTTATGCATTTGGCAATGCTGTTATCTGGCACGTAGTGCTTTCTCTTATTTTCTGGAGTTGCAAGAAAAACCTTGTACACCTCTGCAGTGACCTGTCTGAACTGCTGTATTTGTGCACAGGCTGAAGACAGTGACTTGTCAGAGTCCTCAGGAAGCGTGGAGGAGGTGGTGATCAAGATCATTCGTGTGTTTGTGGATGCTCTGCCCCACGTGCCAGAGCACCGGCGCCTGCCCATCCTGTCCCAGCTGATTGCTACGGTGGGAGGAGACAGATTCCTCTGGATTCTCCTGGTGCTGCTCTTTGAGCAGTATGTGACCAAAACTGTGACAGCGACATCAAGCACAGACAAGGTTAGCAGGCTGAGGGAATCAGCTTTTTCCTTGAGGGCCTGATCTCTTTTGTTCATGGTATGGCCTTTAAGAAGGTTCCCAATAAGCCTCAGGTTATGCTGGAAAAGGTAGTGAGCTCTGGATTTGAGCTACAGCAGACCCTCATGCTGATGTTGACTATGACTTGTACTGTACATTCAATAGTGTTATGTCTTGGAGCCTGGACAATAAATCAGATCATATTGTGCAGCAATCCTTGCTCTGAAGTGCTGATAACCTAATTATGTACTGCTTCATTAGTAATGAAGTTGGGTTTTTTTTCTTCAGTTGTGTTTGTGAAATGTGGTACTGGACTTTCTCTACAGATGAAGATGAAAACCCTTTAATTTTTTGTGTAGGCAGGCCCTGAGATTAGGTGAGAGCACAGTTTATGGGGAAAACAGAAAGAATTATTAAAGGAACATTGGTGAGAAGAGTCTTTGGTGCAGCAGTTTAATCTCTCTCTACACTCTCTGGAGCTATGTTCTCTCCAAGAGCTTGCTGCTTTTACTACTGCTGTTAATCCTGGTGGTGTCCAGCTCAGCATGGCATTTTCACAAGCGCACTGAGAAGTTTTTGAGCATTTTTTATTATTATTGATAGAAATATTCTTTGTTAATCCTTGAAATACTTCTTTTTTTTTTTCTGAACCATTAACAGGATGCTGTTCTGGAAGCAGACACTGAGTTTTGGATTTCCATCTGCTGCGAATTTAATGTATGTTCGCAGTTCCAAAGCGTGATGAAAATAATCCAGTACCTGACAGAATTGCCAGAGAACAAAGAAGGTAACCACAAAACAGAGCCAGCAAGTGCATGTAGACCTTCTTAATATAAAAGACAAAGGGTAGTGGTTTTAAACTAAAAGAAGATAGATTCAGACTAGATATAATGAAGGAACTTCTTATTCGGAGAGTGGTGAAGCACTGGAACAGGTGTTGCAGAGAGGTGGTGGATGCCCCATCCCTGGCAGTGTTCAAGGCCAGGCTGGATGGGGTTTTGAACAACTGTAATTTTATTTTGTTTCTGTGATCAGAAATGAAGTACCTTTTTTTCTTGGATGCAAATTTGTTTTCTTATTGTCTTCAACAGATGATCCTGTGACAAAAAAGTTAAGAACGTGTAAGACAAAGACAAAAAATCAGGATGGGCAGCTCTTCAGTGTGGAGTCTCACTCTGACAAACAACTCCGGCATTTCAAATTCTTGTCAGTCTCCTTCATGTCACAACTTCTGTCCTCCCAGAGTTTTGTGAAAAAGGTAATAATGGCAGTTTTGCTTCTAGACTGATCACAGTAAGTGACTGTGCCATATTGTAGTAGCTGAGATGTGATTTACTTTTTAGTATGACTTTATATTCAAAGGGGTGGCACTGTCCAGTGTACCTTGCTGACACCTTGATTGACACCTTTTTGAAATCGCTTATGTTTTTTATTTTTAGTAAGGCTTTTCCAGACAGACTCCCATTTATGTGACTGATGCTTAGGTAGTCAAGCGAAATTCTTGTCCCATTGTATTCCCACTGGCTTTATGAAGCTTGGGATTTCACTCACAGCCTGTGTAACTCTAAAGTCAGTGTGGGATTCATGCTGTTAATTGAAAAGACAAAATGTTACAAATTTCAGGCTCTGACTTTAGCTGGTAGTCCCAGTTTTTCAGCTGAAAATCATCCACCAGCATGAAATGTATTTGCTAATGTGACTGCATCGCCCAAGGTACTCAGATTTCCTTCTAGTACAATGGCTTAAGTACAAATGTAGGGACTCTTAATTTTTGTGGACATTTAATCAAATGTCCATAATTTGTGGACATTTGATTAAAAAAACCCCAAACTTGTGTAATCTGGAGTTTTAGTTCAATGAGGTTTCATAGTTTTATTCTTGCTTTTTAAACCAGATAGTTGAATATGAAGAAAGAGAAGAGCTGCAGGAGTTGGAACAGAGGTATGCTGTAAATATGCCCTACTCCTATTTTTAGCTTTCACTGCAAACCAGGAATATCTTTAAAAGTGTCATGCTATTAGAATATCTTTTAATCTAATGATACCTTTTTTTAATGTCTTCTGCAACAAGCAGGATTTATTAAATGAAAATTACTTGGTTGTGGTTTTGATTTGTTTTTTTCTTTTAATAGAATGTGGAGCTTTTTATATCTGGAAGATTGCTCTACCCAATATCCACTTTTTGTATTTTTGATAGAGGTCATTTACATGCTTGGCCTTAACTGTCATGGTATTCATGTCTGAATCACTAAAGAATTTCCAGATTTTTAGCAAAATATATTGGTTCATTGGTAGAAAAAAAAGGTAATCATTGTTCCCAGGTGCCTGTGTATTGGTGTAAGTACCAGTAATCAAAGATCACAGTTGTAGCCATTGTGCTGTAAAAGCCAGTGATATGAAATTGAGTGTTTCTTTTGCAGAGGCCTTAGTTTTATGTTTGTTCAAAGCGAAAAAGGGTGCAAGATTTATCTTAAATGCTATGTTCCATGAATGCTCATTTTAAAATTTTTCTGTTTCATTTCCTTGTATTTTTGTTGTCTTGTGAGAGTGTATGCTTTCCAGTAATAACAGTGGACTTCTTCAGTCTCCTTGTTACTTACTAAAAGTTACTTCCTTTCTGTCTAGGCTGTTAGAAGAAGTCCTTCACTATATAAACACCGTGGCATCTTCAGTGGAAGGAAATGTGGACAAGCCAACAGCCAAATTTTGGAGGGTTCTGCTTAGCAAGTGCTATGATATGCTGGATAAAGTATGTCTCACTAGCCCCCATGTCAGCAGTGGGACATCACTGCTCTTGCTTGTTAATATGATTATAAACTTTGTAAGGTTTCTTGTTTCATTAGTGCTGTATGATTATAAACTTTGTAAGGTTTCTTGTTGCTAACAGCTTCTTAGAACAAGCACAACAAAAATCAGAAATGCTTGTTTCCTTTAGTTTAATGTTTTGCTGACTGTAAGCAGTCGTTTCACTAATGTCTGGTGGAGAAAAATAGCTCTTGGCAGCATTTCTCACTGTTAACTCATAAAATGAATTAACTAATGCTGTTGCCTATTTCTACATTAAATCCTTACGTTTACATCTTACTATTTTTTCTGACTAGAAATATATTTGTAGAATTTGAGTGGCTATCTTGTTGCATTAGTCAGAACATACATCTTTTTACAGCTTGGAATTTTTTTTTTTTAACCTGTAAAGCATAAAGCAGTTCTTCATGATTTTCATGAAATTTTATGCCCACATGCAGAGGGCATTGGCAGAATTATTTTGGGTAAAGAGGGATAGCTCACTAGAGCTGACAGGGTTAGTGGATATTTGCTGTTTAGCAGCCAGTGAACACAGACTAGATGGAACCTGCTTTGTTGTTTTGCATGCCTCAGATACAGCATTGGTGGGTTGTCCTCTCTTCTTTGATCCTGAAACCCATGAGGGAAGTTGAAGAGTCTTTTCAGGAGGCTACCATGTCACAGTACATGCAGAAGCACTTATGGTATTGTTTGGTCTGTTTCTTTGCAGGTCAATGCCTTATTACCAACAGAAACCTTCATCCCTGTTATTGGGGGACTGATGATGAATCAGCTGCCGTCGGTGAGACGCAAGGCCATGGACCTCTTGAACAACAAGGTGCAGCAGCGCACCAAGTGGCAGAAGAGCCAGGTGAGGCAAAGGGGTTAAACCCAAAAAGTACCCAGAGAGAGATGATGTTCAAATGCTTGACCCTGCGTAAAGATGCCAAGTACCAGTGCCAAGCCTGGCAAGGGCTCTTGAGTAGTGACACAAAGGCTACCTGCCCACAGCTACCTTGCAGTTCCTGAGTTTCTAACTGTATGTCTGATGTGTGTGTTCTCCTGACCTTTCAGATCCTGCAGCTCTTAGAGCTGGTTCCTGAGCTCATTGCCATCGTCAAGTGTAGAAGAAAGGAGGAAGAGGAGGAGCAAGCCATCAACAGGCAGACTGCTTTGTTCAGCCTCAAGCTGCTCTGCAAAGGTTTTGGCACAGAAAATCCATCAGCATTTGTGCCTGTTCTGAAAACTGCCATTGATCTCATTTCTTCAGAGAAGGAGGAAAAAAATGTGATGGGAAGTGCTTTGCTCTGTATAGCTGAGGTCACCTGTACACTGAAAGCACAAGCGATACCTCAGCTTCCAAGGTACTGTTGAGCTCTTCTTAACAGAACCAACTGCAGCAGGAATCAGTTATACCAAAATGCATGACTGAAGGAATGTTAATGAAGGCCAGATGGCAGTCTGCCCCATGGGTGTTTTGTGTGGACAAGATCAAAAGTATTTCTAGTGCTTAAAGGAACTTTTTGGTCACAGAACTAAGAAACTGGTGGGGAAAACTTAAAATGAACAGTAGAGTTCCTTGTGGAGTCTGCTGCTGTCACTAAAGAGGCAACCCTTACAGCTTTAGAAAAATCAGATCATAGTCTGTATTTTTTCTGTAGAACAGATTGCATTTAAATGCATGAGAAAGAGTACAGTTGAAAACCCTTCATGCCACATTATTCTCCCTTTTTGAGAAGAATCCAAGTATCTAATGTATTCCTTGTAAGACTTTCATTTCTTTACAAATATAAGTCTCTTATTGTCATCCTTAAACTAAAGACAGGGTTTTGAGTAACCTGATAGGTGTTGATCTAGATGATCTTTAAAGATTTCTTCTGACCAAATCATATCTCATATCCTTTGTGAGCTTCAAAAGCAAATATTGCAATGAGCCTAGAATATTGAGTTTTCTCAAATTCGCATGTAAAAATTATTGTGAAAATTGTCCCTGCAGGCTTAATAGTTGGATTTATTTGATTGGAAACATACTTCCATGAAGTATGAACTTCCATGAACATGAAGTAACATGGTCTGTTACTTCACCTTTCTGTTTGTTTGGTTATTCACAGGCTGATGCCGGCAGTCTTGAAGACCTTAAAAAGCAAGAAGGAGATGCTCTCCAATGAGATTTACCTGCTGAGTGCCATCACTGCTCTGCTGAAGGTTGCAGAAACGCTGCCACACTTCCTTAGTCCTTACCTTTTGGAGTGCTTGTTGCAGGTGAGCTCTGAGACTTCTACAGGTGTGTAAAGGTGGGACAGGATCTGCCCAGATGCCAGAAGAAGCTGTAGACATTGCTTTTTTTCTTGGAAACTGAAGTAGGAGTGGGCTATAGTGCCAACACTGTGAAAGCTCATAAAATACTACTCTTCTAGTCGCTTTCTTATGCAGGTAACTCAGATACAAAACCTAAGAGCATCTCCTTCTCCCTCAGATAGGTTTACTTTGCCTGTTTGAAAAAGGAGATGAGTCACAAAAGATCATTCTGTAATATCCATAGTCTCCTCAGATGTGTATCTGACACTCTTGTTGGAGTCATTCTAACCTTCTACTGCTCACATGGGCATTTTTCAGTGTTTGTCTTCTGAAGCCAGTGCAGCTTTGTGCACAGCTTAATCTAGGGTGTTCCAAGTGGTGCAAACAGCAAAATTCCTGTCTGACATTTGCAGCAGACAACTACTATAAAATAAGTTCTTAAGTTGCTGAGTAGGCCTAACTCTTGTTGGAATTCCTCACAGGTTGTCCGTTTGGAAAAGGTTCTGGCCCAGTTTGGTCCTTCTTCCCAGATTAGTGTCCGTGTAGCAGCACTGAAAACCATCCTAGCGACGAGGCTGGCCCCCCGAATACTCTTGCCTGCAGTTACCAAGTGTTACAGTGAAGTGCTGCAAACCCGCAAGGTAAGGGGATTTTTCATCCTTTAGTACTGTGATCAAGAGGGAGAAGGAAAAAAAGAAACAAACAAGGCAAAATTTTGTTCAGCTGTGTCTCATCCCAGCACCTTGGCCACCACCAGCCTGCTCAGTATGGCAGCACAGTGAGAAAAAAAGGAAGTCTCACAATCACTGTTCAGCAATAGCTAGAACACTGCTGTGTAATCAACAGTTTTTGTCATGGATCTAAAACACAGCACCATGTGAGCTGATCTGAAGAAAATTAACTCCATCCCAGCCAAATCTACCAGTCTTTGTATTTATAATCTCAGGGTTGTTTTGCACTACTGCTCAGGAAAGGTAGATCTGGAAGAGTTCCATCAGTTTAATGTTCTTTGTGTGTTAGATGATGAGTGCTTGGGGAGATCATCCCATTCATAAAGACCTTCATTTATGTGCTAGGAACAGGAGTGAGTCAGAATTTTCTCCAGTATGGCAGAGGGTAGACAAAATGCTTTTCAGGAATCTACTAACTTAAGCCCCCAAAAGTACAGGGAAAAAGCTTATTTATTTTATCGATGGTATTTCAGTGAGTAAATCAAATTCCCTAGCTATATTTCTCAGTTACTGTCGATATCACAGTTGTCTTTGCATTTTTGTTTTGGCAGTACTGCCTGGGTCCCCTTATGAACATTTTGAAGGAGCACATTGCTGGTATGGAGAAGGAGCACCTGATCTCACATCAGCCTGAACTGACAGCATTTTTCATGAAAGTCTTGGACTTCCGGACAGAGCATGCTGAGGTATCTTAATTGAGCAGATGAGCAGCAGCTGCACCTCTCTACATGCCAATTCTATCACTTGTTTAAAAAAAAGATTAGTAGATTCCATTGTACATGTACTCTGATATTCTGGGTATCAGATATTCTGTTCCAAATTGGTTTTATGGTAGAAAACATGGTAGTTAAGTATTTAGTCTGAAATAGACAAAATGAAAATGTGCTTTGAAAGTTCAAATTCTTACATTTCAAACTTAGAATCATGTTTTCTGATTTTTCTAGGATGATTTAGAGGAAGTTGGTAAGATAGAGGCTTACATTATTGACTGTCTAATCAGTATGGTTATGAAACTTTCCGAGGCTTCTTTCAGGCCCCTCTTCTTCAAGGTAAGAATTCTAAATGTAATTCTTCTGCACCAGCACGGTTGTGTTTTCCAGTGCACAGACACAGGAAGCAGCTAATCTGCCTTTTCCTTTCAGCTCTTTGATTGGTCCAAAACAGAGGCTACCCTAAGAGACAGGCTGCTGACATTCCACCGAATAGCAGACTGCATTGCAGACAAGCTCAAGGGTCTCTTCACCCTCTTTGCTGGTCATTTAGTGAAGCCGTTTGCAGAGACGCTGAACCAGGTCAACATTTCTAAAACTGGTAAGTTGTCAGCTACTGCCTGCAGAGAGGCTTAGTCTCGATTGCTGAGAGGTTAATCGCAGAAATTTGAATTTTACAGGATTTTTTTTCACAGCATACATAATTAATTTCTCTCATTTTTCTTCCTCTGGTAAATGAGAAATCTTTCTCTGATGTATGCAAAGGACATGGACATGGGGCTGCTATTACAAGGTTGGGACCACATGAAAATTTTCAATGTCAGTCCCACTGAGCTCCCTGAGTATGAAATTGTATAGAAAGAGGGAGACTTGTTTCTCTTTTTACTTCTTTCTTTTTTATTCACTGACTTTTCTTATATGCTACCTGGTATATTCAGACTCCTCTGCTTTCTTGGGCAAAAATAGGTGTTATTTTTTATGGGAAATTATTTGGCCATTCCTGTTGTAGTGACCTGAAGAAATTCTCCATATCCATAGGTATGGTCAAGCACTTCTCCTTTAGCCTGTGGCTGTTTTCTTTTATGTCCATCAGGAGCAGACCTGCTGAGGCAGTAGCTTAAAGCCAGATAATGTATCATGCCCACTTTATTTTTCTGAGTGATGAGTACATAACTGCTATGCAGTACATCCATTAGCTATGTCGACAGACTAGCAATGTTTCTGTCCTGCAGAGGGAAGTTCTGCATTTTCATTCTGTTAATGATGGTTTTTTTCTTCTCCTTGACTGGCGTGTAGATGAAGCTTTCTTTGACTCTGACAATAACACAGAAAAGAGCTGTCTACTGTTGCAGTTCACCATGGACTGTCTGCGCAAGCTCTTCCTGTTTGACACCCAGAAGTTTCTGAGTAAAGAAAGAGCAGAAACCTTGATGCAGCCTCTGGTCGATCAGGTATTGACAAATCCATAAAAACAATTCATAGCTGATTTTTTTTATTCATACTTTAAAAAAAAAATCAGATGTCAGTCCTCCCCCTTAACAAAAAGGGGGGGGATTAGTTAATTGTCTTTGGGCCAGAGACAGTATTGATTTCTTTGCCTAAGGCTCTGAATTACTGATCTTTTTTTATCCTTTTTTAAAATGTCTTCATTCTGTAAGGTTCTTGCATGTTATTGAGCTTTTGCAGACCAGTGCACTCCCACTGATCAGCTGTAACTTAATTCTTGAATACCTGAAAGCCAGAGCTGGAAGTATTTTTGGCTGGGTATATCTAAGCCTGGATCTGTTTTACTTCCACAGCTAGAAAATGTGCTTGGAGGAGATGAGAAGTTCCAGGAAAGAGTGACAGCACACCTGATACCCTGCATAGCTCAGTTTTCCGTGGCAATGGCAGATGATTCTCTTTGGAAACCACTGAACTACCAGATCCTGCTGAAGACAAGGCACAATTCTCCTAAGGTTGGGAACTATCAGAATTTGAACTGGTTTTCTTAGTTGTGCTAGAAGATGGGAACAGTGTCCCTAAAATCAGAAGTGAATTAACCAAGTCATTGCTGAAATACTAGCCTAATTAAAACAGTGGTGCTGTACCACAGTACTCCCAAGTTATAGAGATGGGTGCAACAAGCTCTTCTGCTCTCACTGTAAGCAGTCTGTATTCCATGTCTTCATACTGTGGGGTTTGGGCTTTTTGAGGATTTGGTATCTGTTGGACTAAGAGATAATTGTGTACCAAGACAGGGCCACTTTAGAGGAGTAACTGGAAGATAGTTATCAGCTTTCAGACCTGTTTAATATATAGAGTTTTGTCAAGACTCTCCTACTGACAGGTTATAGATACTAAGGGAGTGTACTTGGCTTTTCATAGTGCTGAGCTAAGCCCTGATATAGTGGAAGTGACATTGTGATAGGAAGTTAAAGTATGTAACTTCCAGCAACATTACATTCTTCTTGCAAGTTATTTTTCATTTGCCATTATGTTAACCCAGATGTTAGTATTTAAATTAGTTTAAAACTAGTTCCCTTCAGTAATAAAAGCTTATAACCTTAAAATGAATGGAAAGATGGCAGGGGTGGGGGAAAACAGGGAACTATAGTGTAATGTTTCTTTCCTTACATAATTGTTTTGGTTTAGGTCCGGTTTGCTGCCCTGCTTGCTTTGATAGAAGTTGCACAGAAACTGAAGGAGAACTACCTCGTCCTGCTACCAGAATCTATTCCATTCTTAGCTGAGCTTATGGAAGGTAATGTTCTAAACTGGCATTAGTGAAGGGTGACTTAGTTCAAAGATGCAGACAGGCTTATTGTTATAACTGCTGTAAATTTTATTAATTTGTATATGGTAGCTTATACTGTTCATAATGCAAACTAAAACTGATTATGTCAAACACATTCTTGAAGTTCAGTTAAATTATGGTGATTTCTTCAGTGTTTTAGCCTATGCACATCTCCCCATGTGCAACTTTTAGATCAGCGGTAGTAGAAAGAGTTTCCCTAGTTCAGTGACAAAGTATTTCTGAATAATAATTTCATATCTGGTGTTTGAGGATGGTTCTAGCCTTGGTGAGTGATGCCTTCCTTGGGTAGCCTTATAATCACTTCTCTACTTAATTCTGCCTTAATTTCTTTTTCTAGATGAATGTGAAGAAGTTGAACAGCAGTGTCAGAAGACAATTCAACAACTGGAAGTTATTTTGGGAGAACCACTCCAAAGCTACTTCTAAGTTTATGCCCTTCGTTTTCAAACTTTGTCTGAATCATGTTAGCTTTGCATATTCAGGTGTTACAAGCAAACTGTCATAACAATTTTTATTGGAGACAAGATTTTAACTTTTTAATAAAATATTTTAAGAATTTGGCTTTATCATTTCTGGATGAACTGGGGACTTTTCTTATGACTCTTCCTTAACTGCTTTTTTTTTAACAGTGAGAAACTGGAACGTGCTATAAATAAATCCTAAGTGACAACATGTGAGACTCACTGAATTCTGCTGTGCTTGGAGCATACAGTTACTATGCCAGTGGAGGGGCTGTCGTGCTCCAAGCAAGGTCCTCACTGGACTAATGCATTTTAATCCTGAGAATCTGGTTTCTTCTGTCATCTGTAGGGAAGTAAAAAGTATACCTACTGAAGATACTGAAAAAGAAGTTCCAAGAAACTGATTCATGTAGGAACTAAACCTGTTTTTTAGAGTCTTTTAAAACTGCTACTGATCAGCTGAAGTTGAAGAATAAATTGCTTGCTATGATAATGAATTTACCCAAAAAATTACTGCTTGTTTTGCACCTTCTGGTTCATTACACTGGTACTAAGAAAGGCACTCAAACTTTGTAAAATGGGGCTTGAAATGCAACAGGGTAGAACTGACACTACGCAGAGGGTAATCTTACATCCCGTTGGGTCTTGGGGAACAAGCCTCTCTCCAAGGTGCAGCATGCCATGTAGATCCCGTATGTGGAAAGATTACCACATCAAGCTCTTACAGGATCTTCTTAAAACTTAATTGTGTCTGCTTGTTGTGGGTTTAGAACTAGCTAAACTCACCAGTGCACTTACTCTTTTTTTTTTTTTGTGAGATACGATTTTAGCAGAAAGGAAAACAGGCTCAAACTTAAAGACTATAAAGGAAGTTTTATTAACAAAACTAAATGAATAGATAAAATGGAAAATCAGAATGAAACTTTCAGAACACTTCCTCCCCTGCCCACTTCTTTCCCATCTAACAACATAAAACAAAACCTGGGATTTTTAAATCAGTTATTTCTACAGTAATCTTTCCTCAGTTCTCACAGGCCAAGGAGTTTTCTCTTGCAACACCATGGAGAAATCTCCACAAGAACAGAGTCTTCTCGTGGCTTTGCATCTTCACAAAACAGCAGCTACCCAGTTTAGAAAAACTGCTATTTTGAAATTCCTTCCATTTTCACAACTGAGTCAATGGGTCATTGTCAACTTATTGGGTGTCATTTTTAGGGATGAGCTGTTCAAAGGAAAAAGACCCTCCACCAATTTCTACAATCACCACCATCTCCAAAAACAGAGGTCTTTTCTTTGCTCCCTGAGACACAGAGTCCTCTTCACTCCCCTCAGAGTGTCACTGCTTCTTCAAAGATCTGCTTCCTCTGGTCAGGTCCACATTGAACACTTCACCATCCCCCCCCCATACTTGTTTTCTCTCATGAATTAAAGGAAATGCTGTAGTTATAGTCCATCTCCATTG
Organism: Anthoscopus minutus; assembly: GCA_013399455.1. Classification (NCBI taxonomy): domain Eukaryota; kingdom Metazoa; phylum Chordata; class Aves; order Passeriformes; family Paridae; genus Anthoscopus; species Anthoscopus minutus. The sequence continues at coordinate 18,823 of VWYI01009669.1, forward strand.
TATTACTTAAAGAACTTTCAGTCCCAATACCAGGATGTCTCCTCATTCCCCTTCTCATTCTCATACTTTCTCAACTGACCCTGTTGTTTTCATATTCTTACTCTTTGGTTTTCTCTCACTCAAGGGATGAATTGTGCTCTGCAGATCTGATCTGTGCACTGAAAGAGTTAACCCAGGCCGGGCAGTGGCTGAAGTATCACGGTAATGGATTGGATTGCAGTCAAGCTGGGCTCTCTCACTCTTTCTCTCTCCCTGTTCGGCAGCTGCTGGGGAGGGGGCCGAAGTGGAAAGTGGTGGGGAGAGAGGAGAGGGCCTGTCCCGGCCCAGAGCCCGGGGAAGTCCCAACTCGGCACGGCCGGTGGGGGGACTGACCGGAGGCAGCGTCTGGACCCCGCTCCGGCTGGAGGGCCCGCTCCCCCTCCCCCAGCCTCTCATCCCGCCTGGGAGCTGCTGGGGCCCGGCCCGGCCCGGCTAGGCCAGGCCGCGAGGGCCTCGNCTGCTGTCAAACAGAAAGGACATTCCCACGAGAACATCTGCTGAACTCTTAGCTAAAGGAAAGGACACACAAGTGGTTTACTGCTATGAGGAACTGCCTACTAGCTCCTCTGTTCCTGTGAGTTTATCCTGCAGCCAAGGGGTACAGCACAGCCCAGCCCCAGCTCAGGTTAACTGCTGTGTGGATCACTAATTCCTTGATGTGGAAATGGTTCTCCAGTCAGGGTCACTTTGCCAATTTGGAGATACCGGTAAGACAATGACAAAACAAAACAAGATAACAGGGCAGAAAGGGATCATAGCTACTTAGCTACACTTGGAGAAAAGCAGAGTTCACGTATGTTTTTATTTATGCTTTTTATACATTAAATCTGCTCACTTAAAGTCTTTTAGTGTACATCTTAATTCTTGAAATTGCTTCAGTATTAGCAGTCTTAAGATATACAAGGGCATCCTTCAGGCATGTACTGACAACTGGTAATAACTTACTTTTAAAAAGAATATTAAAAGACTGACATTTGTATGGAAAACTGAATAGGAGCAGTTTATTTCACATAGATAATATTTCAGTACAAGACTGAAAAAGGATTCATTCCTTAGTCCACTGCTGAGTAGTTGAGTGCCATCTCAGCTGAAACCCTACCTGGACCACCTGGTTCAGACATATTTTAAAAATGAAACCCACAAACATCTACTTCAGACCCTAAGGATTCTTAACCCAGTTAAGAGCCACTTCAGCTCAAACAAGCTTTCAAAAGTTCAAGTAACTGAAACCAGCTAAATCACTTTCCTGTTGCTTCACTTTTGAAAACTAAAAGCTAGAAATCTTGGGCCCTTGTAAGCAGAAGATGACATAACCATAGGTGTCAGAGATGGTGCTATTGCAGCAGCAGGCTAAGAGGTAAGATCAAACTTCCTGCTTTTTGCCAGGAGTCAACTGTTTGCTTAATCCAGCCTCACTGTGAAGGTTATAGGCTATAAATTAAGACATTGAAAATCATAATCCATACTTCTATCTTAAATAAATTATAAACATCCCTTTTGAGGTGGATAACTATCTTTGGATCCTATTTCAGTCTCATTTCCACTTCACAATATCAAATGTATGGCGTCAAGGAATGGCAAAAGGTAATTAAACAAACAGAGTGCAATTGTTAGACACAGTATAATGCAGCATTTTTATATTGCTAGGTTCAATTATACAGGAGATTTATCTGAGCAAACACTAACTTAGCGTGCCAGGAAACTGTAAACTAGAGAAGGAATTAACTTTGCAGTTAGCATTTCTGGTACTTGCCTAACTCAGGCAAATGCAAAAGCCTAGATAGATTAAAGGCAGGCTCAGCATGAGTCAGCAGCTGTTTGTACTTGACAAGGAGGCACTGTCATTAGAAGAGATTAAATTATTTTAGTAGTGATTCAAAAGAACTACCAGCTCCTCACATCCAACAAGTGAGTATCTCCCGTGACTTCCACTATGTTGATCTTTTCAAGTTGTTTAAAACGATGCTTGTACTCCAGAGTGTGAACACCATTAATAGCAACTTTAAACTGGTAGGCATCACAGAAAATAATCAACTGGAAAGCAAGAAGAGAAACAGTTAAGATTTAAACTCAGGTAAGATGTGGAAAACAATCTGATGACCTAGCATAGGCCTGGGCAAGATGAGTTGCTGTTACAGAGGATGTTTCATGCAAAAGCAACATTTAAAAACAAAAGTGGGGCATCAATAAAATACATGGAATCACAGAATAACTTAAATTGCAAGAGACCCATAAGGATCATCAAATCAAACTCAATTTAAATTTGCTCTTAGCACAGCTTGAATTTCTGCAACTACTTAAAAAGAAAACTGTTACTAAATAAAGACAAATCTCTGCTCTCTATGGTCCCATTTAATCCTAAGTATTTTCAAGATATTTAATGCAGGAATAGCAGTTTTATTTAAATCCGTAATTAGTAATAGGACATTTCAGCACCAATGTTAATCCATTTGACAGATTTTTCAGTGTGATGCTCTTTCAGTTAATCTTACCTCAAAGTATATCCCTGGACTGAAAGGGAAGTTAGCAATTTCCTTTTCTTCTTCTCCCCAGCTGTCATGAAGGTAGGAGTTTCTTACAAAAACTTTACTTTTCATTCGGGGATTCAGATGTAAAGCAATGTCCTTTGAGTCACTTGGTCTCAGATTTATTGCAAAGCTGGAAGATATTTTTTTAAAGTTTACTGCACCAAGGGTTTACAGACATGACAACAGCAGCCAATGCCATTTACCAAGTCCTTAGCCAAGACTCAGGCTGTTTGGGAGATAGGGCAGTGATTCACCTGAAGAACCAAGCAGGCAGCCAGACAGCAGGCACTTGTCTCCTCTGCACAGAAACCTTTGCTGGAGGCAGCAAATGTAGGACATGACCCTGCTAGATCCACTTCATCACTCACAGCTTTCTGTACATGTCTCTCAGCAAGAAGCCATTGAGCCAAGAGCGGCTCCCCTATTACACTAGGAAGCAGCATTCTCACAGGCACATACAGGCCTGCTCCCCCACCTCTTTCACTCAGGCAATGGAGAGTGGGAAGCTTTGTTTTACCTAAAGACATCATATTCTTTCTGCCAACAAACTGGTTGGACTCTGAGGAAAGGTTCAAAGATTCTCTCCATACATTTAAGACTGCTTGGAGGCCATGCATACAGAATGTTATTTTGTAGACAGCAAAGCTCTGCCCAGGCTGGGTGAATACACTGCAATTTCAGATGTGCCCACCAAACAGGGCTCCTAAAGGGAAGCTCTGGAGAAGGGTCATCAGAGAGAACAGTCATTCAAATTCAAATGAATGCTTCAACCTGTGGCAAAGACCTTACTGCATTTGAAGAAAAAAATATTCCCTCCCCACCCAAATTAGGTCTAGCTGTCAGACTGCTGCCCTCTTTTGAGAATTATTCAGTCCAGATTGGAAATACTGCAACACTTCCAAGCTGTGAAGCTTCTTTTTCACCAAGAAGAAGAAACATCTACAGCTGTGTGAAGTGAGCAAAAGACATGAAATAACTTATAAACTCTATGTGACTATATAGGTTTAAAAAAAAACCATAAAAAGGAGACAGCCTGCATGCTTTAACAGCCAAAAGTATCCTCATACTTATACACATCTGAGCACATTCAGCACTTGAAAAGTGCTAATAAACTTTTCAAGCCAAAAGAAGGAAAAGAAATGCTACACTCTAAGTATTAATTATTCGATTCAATCTGAAGTCCATCCAAACTTTGTGGGTAAGGATTCCAGACCCTGGATTCCAGTATGAACTCTGAGTGCTGTGCAGGGAAGAAATGTACCCTGAAGAAGCAGGAGTGCAATACACACATACAATGTGAAAACATGTTTCTCATAATTTTCATTTCTCATTGTTTGCTTCATTTTTAGGCATGTTTTGGCAGAGCCAAAATCACCGTTCAAGTAAAGGGCGTGCTGAAGCACAGACATGTGCTCAGCTCCATTTTGACTGTGTAGGGCTCCCCTGCTCCCCGAGTTTTATTTCATGTTTGGAAAATGTGTTCTTTGCAACCCTTTGTTCCTAATTTGCTATCAAAACTACTGCTCATACACCCCCATCAGCTTTCATGGAATTACAGAGTGGCCTGGGCTGGGAGGAACCTTAAAGCTCATCTTCTTCCAATATCCCTGCTATGAGCAGGGACACTTTTCACCAGGCCTGGTTGCTCAGGGCCCTATCCAACCTGGCCTTGAATACTGCCAGACATTGGGCATCCACAATTTCTCTGGGAACCCTGTTCCAATGTCTCACTACCCTCACAGTAATGAATTTCTTCTTCATATCTAACCTAAACCTACTCTCTTTCTGTTGGAAGCAATTTCCCCTTGTCTGTCACTACCTCCATGTACAGGAAAGCCACAATTAGGTCTTCTTGAAGCACTTTATTTCCCAGACTGAACAATCCCAATTCTCTCAGCCTTTTCTATTAGGAGAAGTGCTCCATCCTTCTTAATAACTCAGTTCATCACTTCCACCACTCACTTATTGCCAGTTAATCACCTTCATGCTTATACCAAGGAGGTTTGTCAGAGAAATAGTGTAACATGCAGCATTTGAACACACCAGCAATTCGCCTCGTGTTTCACCTACTTCTTCCAGATCCTTACCCTTGGGTCTCTTTAGAATAAACACTGTCTCTGTACAGTACCTTTGATCACACTTCCTGCACAATGGAAAGCCCCAAACAAACACACAAATTTGTGAATGACGCAGATTTAATAGGTAACACACTCAGGTTTTACCTTCACTCTTCACAACAGAGCTGCTCTTTTAAGTCGTCTCTAAAGAGGTAATCCTGCTGCTTCCTGAGGAAACTGCACTGTAGTTTGAGATGATTCCAGATGCAAAGTTGCAAATGAGTAAGGATATACAGAGGCAATGGAAAAGCCTACTCATTCTCAAGAGCACCTCAGTTAAATAATAATTAAAAAAAACCATCAGTAACACGTACCTCTTTGGGTTTTTTTTCACTTCTCCTTTAATGGCAATTGTGCATCCTGGACGAAGTGCAGTATCAAGTTTCCCAACATAAGGAACACCCTGGAAGTACACTCCCAGTAAAAATTTTGACTGTAACTTACTTTTTTCACTTTTTTTAATACAAGCTGAGTTTTACTATGGCAGGAAGAAATTTTGGCCTACAATTGCAAACCTGCACTTACAGCTAAAGTTATTCCTACTAGCATATTGCAGGATCCTAATAGTATAGTGGAAAGCTTACACTGAGATAAATACATCAATGTATTGGGTTTTAATTTAGACTACCACCTTGGGTTCAAAACAAACATTATTTACAAACACTTCTGCCACCACTAATGGTGCAAGGAGGGAAAGAAGAGGAAAGAAAAAAAAAGAAAAAAGTAAGCATGAAACTCCCTGTAACAATTTAAATTCGTATCACATAATTATTCAGATTTATACCTGACTTCTCATCTCTGGAAGTATTAGTTTTGCTTTAGGGAGTAAGACTTATGCTAAGGTGTGTCATTGTCCCATGGTTACATAAGTACTAGAGTACTAGAAGTAGAGTTACCGAGTGTTCTGTCCTCCTGGCAGCAGTTCATAATGATAGACAGTGCAAGTATTTTATTCATCTTATTTTTTCATTATGTTAGAAGTTATTTTTACCAGGGAAAAGAAGGGAATGGAGGCTTAAGCACTTCATATTTATCTTTTTGCTAAAGTCCACCACTTGCAAATTACAATATTGTATGCTATTTGGTTTTGAAAAAAAGGCTGAAGAAGGCAGGCTGTGAAGTGACAAAGCATCTAAAATTATGGCACTCACTGCAACTTCACCTTCTCCATAAATTCTATTTGTTTAACTCCTGGCTTCAACCCCTTTTCAGTTTGAGTGCAGTCCTTGCTCCAGTGTGGATACAGTCCACTTACACAGGTGTTTCCAAAAAGATGAGCACTCACTCCATCTATATGCCACATTAGCTGGGTGCAAGTTCCACCCCTAAGCTGCATTCAGATACCTAAAGTGTACAAAGGGATCTGTCAGCAAGAGGAAGATGTAGCAGACAGGTTCCACACATGTTAACAGAATATGACTGCAGAATACTTTTGCTTTGCAGGTATTCCCTAGGACAGAGAAAACAAAGTATGCCTATTAGAAAAAAAAGTTCAAATATGACTTGGTCCTTTAAAACTTCAGATACTTCACTTTTAATTTCTTTGTTTATGGTTGTGGATGCTGTGTGTATCCTTTGGGTTTTCTAAATGATTGAACAACAGTCTCATTTGTACTAGCAGCAGAGAAGAGGATAACCCTCTACAAAGATCACTGATGATCTTTCTCCAGTTGACTGTCAATTCCTTTCTTGTCTTTTGTGCATATCTGTTCAAGAATAACTCAAGTATTTCTGATTTTTTTTTTATTCCACATTTGCCACAAATTTACAGGAAGCACTTACCAATTGTGAACCATTTGGCATTTCCCCCTGCAAGATAAGAAAAGAATATTATCTACCTTATCAGACAACATTGAGATTCATTCAACCTTTTACAAACATATGTACATTTTCTGTGCTTATCTTTGTAACTCCTAGAGATGGTGGCAGAGAGCCTTGTAAAGACTGCAGAAAGAGAGATATTTAGGTGTCATTGCTAGTGTCATGAACTTTAGCATAAAGTTGATTTAGAACAATGTAAGAATCATCATGCTTTGAATGGTGAACTGTTAAGATGGAAATGTAGGGCTATGTCAATGAAAAAGATAGGCAAACCCCTACAAAATACAGAAAAGTTGAAGATCAACCAATGAAATCAAATCAAAGCTTCTGAAGATCCCCTCATTACAATGTGAATCTTTATTTAACAGTCAGAGCACTGACAAGTCCTCAGGATCTCAGGGTACCCACAGAGTTCTCCTCACTGGGGTAGAAATACCAGTATGGCAAGTCCACACAGAGGGGTTCTTGGGATTCTAAGCAGCCCTCTACATCATTGTCCCTGAAGCACAGATAAAAACCAGGGCCATAGCAGAGACAGTTCCAGCCTAGCCCTAGAAGACTGTATCTTCAGGTTGTTTATTTCAATACAAACCTCCAGCTTCCTCCTCAGAAAAGTCTATTAGAAGCAAATTTAAAAGGAATTGCCTTTCTCCATTTCTTTCTTCCACAAAGCATACAGCATCAGCAGCCACAGATTAGACCAAGTGTATGTTTTGTGCTTAGGTCAGAAACCAACTTACAGCACCTGCTTGCCCTCAAGCTCTTCTTGGAGTCAGTCCTCCAAGATCAGGATGCAGGCTTTTGCAGGAATATTATTCTGGCAACATACCCAAGGTCAAGAGATGGGAACCATGAAAATCTGTTTACCAGTTTTGCACATGATCTTTAAACATAGCAGACCTATGTTTAAAGCTTAGACTTTATTATGTTCAGCTTTACCTCCTACCTAAAAACAATTATTAGTCAGCTGACCTGAGTCAGACCTGGTATTTTGCAGCAAGTGTCAAAAGCTTTGCCAACAATGTAGTGAAGATTGCGCTGAAGAGACCAGGGTATTTCACAGGAAGGCACCCTTCGTGAGTGGCAGAAAAGGGAAAAGGCATTCACCTTCTGTATCTTCCTGGAATTTATCACCTTCAGTTTCTGCTCTAAAAGCCTAACTCTTCAGAACAAAAGGATCTCCTTCTGCACAAAAACCCCCTGTTAGTTTACTATCAGTAGAAGAGCTGACAGCTGACAGGAGACATAGCACAGCCTTCACTTCAAATTCACTGCAGTTTGATCCACATGCACGTGAAGTTACAAAGTCTGACAAAAATTACCTCTTCTCATCCCAATAAATGTACACTTCTAACTTCATTCAACAAATCAGTCACATATGCAGGAAAAACAGGGCTAAGTGCACAAGGCATTCCAGCTGTGGCTGACCTAGGCATTTCAAAGCCAAGCAAGAAATTACAGCCATGGCTAAACTCGTCACTGATTCAGAAGCACTGAATACTCAGTAGTTCATTCTGGAGCCCCTGCAATATTTGAAAAGTCTAATCCACTCCTAGACTAAGTATCCAATCAGTTCTTATACCATCTGTCCTTTTAACTTTGTTAGCTGTAAACTTTTGTCACTTTCTTGCCCCTAACTGCCAAGACTAAAACAGGAAGACAGAAATCCTCATGAGAGTCACATGCTGAAATGTGGGGAAACCAAAATCTCCTTACTAACAATGGACTGTGTAGCTGCTTCTCTTTTCTTCCTTTTCACCATAAATCCCACTATGCAGTTTAGCAGGACAGAGAAAATGAATCAAACAAGTCAGCTATCTATACAGCTTACCTTAGAAACAAACTCTATGGCTTTGATCTGCACTTTGCCATATATTCCAAGAGTATCTATTTTTTCAAGGCTAATTCTGTGGTTGTAGAGCAGCAAGTGTTTTTTGTTTACAGTCACCTAAATATACAGGAAAAAAAACCAGAAAATCTACATTAAACATACATTACACCAACCATGTATCAAATTGTACCCACACATCTCTGGTTTACAGTGGTTTGGTACAGAATTTGGTACAAAACACTCCTAGGAGTGGCCTAGAAATATCAGATCAACTAAGTTCAGTTCATCCATGATTCAGTCTCTCTTTCCATCACTACGAGGGAGATTCATTTGTCTACACTAAAATTAGCACTCACTCCTTTGTTTCTAACACCTGATCATTTATCAATGTGGTATTATCAATGTAATAGAATCAATGATTAGAGTCTGACAGAGCAACACACCTCACATGTCCCCTCCAAGAGGACAGTCCCACACTAGTTACAGAACAGGTTTATTCCAAGATTAGCCCTCTCCATATACAGAGGGAAGGGTGGAGTAGCCATTAGCTATGGCATGAAGTTCCTTGCCTACTCATCCAATTTGGAGAGAAGCAATACAAAATTAAAGGTCCGACTTAATTAGCACCTCTTTAAAGTAAAGCTCTAAACTTTTCTGCAGTTACACTATACCTGGGTAACAGAGACACTCAGACCTCCAATATTTATTTCAATTATAAAGATACCTCTACTTTATTGGCCTGACAATGGCTGCAGATGAAGAATCAACCCAGACTCACCTGGAATTTATACTTTAAAATCATGATGACAATCTCAAATGACTTTCCTTTTTCAAAAGGCATCTCATAAGTTATCTCCTCCCAGCCCCACTTCTCCTTCTCCAGTGTGTTGCAAACAATGCAGACAGACCTTTTGAAGCGGGGGTTGAAATGGAATGCCACATCAGCTCGAGGCTTTATGCTGCTGCCACACTGTAAATCCACTTGGAACCTACTCATAAAAATAAGACAAACCACATTCATCTCAGCTTCTGAAAAAGTCACCTAAAGAAAGGCTCAGCACCTTTGTGTTTTACTGTGGAGCCCCAGAACAGGCAGACATAATGAATATCATTGGATCAAAAAAAATCCTCAAACAAACATTTGTCCGCCTCTCTTCCTACACAGCTGTGAAAGGTTATCCTGTGATCTACTGCAGTGAATATAAATGTTAAAATTGATTTAACAGTCATCATTCATATCATGTAAACTCCTCACTTACTGTTTTCACCACTTTCCCTACCATCACCTTCAGCAGAATTTATCAAATGAACCTTGGAAAAGGTCAGGGAACAGGATCCCCTCACTGGGCACCAGCACTAGTCCTTACCTCCTTATCCCACTTTAAGTTAATTACTACACACAACACATTCAGTTATTAATTTTGTTAGTCCCAGATTACCCTCTAAGCCTGCATTCAATCTGAGGCTATGATGGGGATTTAGATCAAGCCTATGTGTAAGTAGGACCCCTGGAAACATTTCATCCATTACATTCTTGCTCATGTGGTGACATTGCAAAACATGACAACATAGCTTCTACCTATCTGCATCATCAGGAACAGTCCCATGTATCACAATCAGCTCTCCAGGAACAAGACCACCATGTATCGTCCCAACATATGGAATGATCTAGAAGAGGGAAGAAGAGATTATGGTCTTACAGAGGAAAGGACTGTGAAAAAAGCTTTTATCCAGCATGCTAGATATCCAAAAGCTGCCCCACCAGATGGTACACGACATCATTTCTTGTCAGATGGGCAGAGTAAAGGGCATAAAGGAGGAAAGCGGATTTTCTGCACACTTGAGAACAGCACAGTAACGAAGAAATATATCTCAAACTCAAACCTGTAATAAAGCTATGAAGTTGTGCTGCTAATTGAACAATGTACTCAAACAATGATATTTTCATTGCCTGCCCTGCTACAGAAGGGCTGAGGTTGGACGATACCTCTGATCTTGCTAACGAAATGCCTTGCTCAAAGCAAGGTCAGATAGAGCAGGTTGCTCACTGCCTTGTCTAAAGGCTGCCCCAAAGTCATCGGCACAATCTTTCCCTACTCTGCCTCAATATTCCAATCCCAAATACTCATTCTTTTCCCCACAATAGGCTCTTGATCCCTAAGCTCCTGCTAAGGGAGCTCCTAGACTCCTGAATTCTCCTGCTAATTCTTTTCACCCATCATCCTGATCAGGCCCCTTGCAGCCACCCAATTTTGCTGGACTCGGTTTCTCTGACACTACACATTTGTCCTAAACATCTTCTAATCCTTCTCTTCAAATCTCCTTTCTCACCAAGATCTCCATCCACCAACTTTCATCCTCCCTTTCCTTTTGCACTTCAGTCCTTCCACCTTCTAGTTTCTCACACAGCTTTGCTTCCTCTTCCAGCTGGGTTCTCATGAAGGAGGTTGAAACTCTCCTCCCTATTCCCCTCTCATCCCTAACTCTATTCACTTTGCAATACTGATTATACACTGGGAATAAACAATGAGATTCACTGAGGGCCCAAGAGTGTGACAGTGCAAATAGCACTGCAATAGATAAGGAAGTCCTGTGCAGGTCAGTGTCACTGTACATTCCCCATAAATACTTAACAGATTTTAGTATTTTTAAAGGAAACTAGCACAGAATGGTAAAAATACTATTTCCTGCAGGTTCAAATGAACTACCTTTTTTTAAGACACAACAGAAAACACAGCTTCAGGTCACCCCTTCAGGGTTAGCCAAAATCAAGCTGCTGTCACAGACCATGAGAATGCTAAAACTTTTCCAGACTCTGAGCTAGGCAAACAAAATTCTGTCAAATCCAGTCTTTGCAACTGCTGAATCATGTCAGCTCAAGTCTTCCACAGAAAACAGGATTTATTGTGAATTGAGATATGAACTATGAAATAAGATTCCAAGTTTAGTTGTTCAGATGGAAGTTAGAGGCATCACAAAATATACATTTTGTGAGAACTGCCAGACACCACCCATGTTTACAGTGAATTAGGAGTGAAAACACTTCGTATCATACTTTCACTTTCCAGCACATTCTGCAAAAATGCCAGACATCTGTGTAAGCTGTACATGAAACAGGATTATCCTCCAGAGCTGACAGAACATCTGTCCTCTTTCAGTTCTGTCCATTTCTTTACAGCACAATTTCTATACACCATCAGCTCTTTGTGTCACCTGCAACATTCTCCTTCAAATACCTGAGTGAAGCAGAGCTCTCATTAGCTTCCTTCACTGTGAAAAACAGTACTATTGACATAAAATAGCAAAGTCCTGTTTCCCGAGGGAGACATTGTTGATATGACAGAGGAGTTACCGGGTTATTGATTGTCTTCTGTGATGTATCCAAGGTCAGCTCACATATTTCTTTCTGTGGTGTATCCAAGGTCAGTTTATGCATTTCCTTCTGTGGTGCACTCAAGGATGTCATCTTCCCTCCTCCAGCAGAAGTTTGTCAGTTCTGTGCGGCCACTGCGGATCGTGTGCAAAGAACTCACTGGTCAGCCAACTCCAAAGGAGGGATCCCTTCAAAAATAAAAAACCCCAAAAATTTTAATTAAAGAGAAACAAAGCAATACAACATGAAGTGAAACCCTCCAAGGTACAACTATAAATAGCACAAGAAATGATGCAAACATCTTTCCAGTAAATCTGCTGGAGTTTTGAAATATGAAATTAAAAGGCTTGCTTAAAGCACTGAAATACCACACTGGTAAACAATGTCAGCAGCAGTGTGCTATCCCCAGATTTCCCATGGCTGACAAGCCTTAGCAGGTGACCTTGCCTTTCCCACCTTTGTCTTACATAAAGTTAAGAAATACCAGGCAAAGACAAAGAAGAGAAACCGAGGGTGTTTTATGTTTCTTCCTCCAACACATACAATCTCTGAACTCCACTAGTAATCACAGGAGTTTGTAAAACTAGACTTCAGTGCACAGCATTAATAAGAAATAAAGCCTGTGACTATACTCAGCTACACTGCAACTTCTTTAGCAAATCCTTTAACAACGTGACCAAAATTTAGGGCCAAATTGCATTGTTTCTGGCATATTCTAGAGAAACAAGGTAGCATGTAAGCTACTGATGACAAGCAGACAGGGAAAGAGTCAAAGGTGAGGGCTCTAGCCACATTATTGTGTGACAACAGCAAGCATTGTTATGAAAAAACCAACCAAACAAAAAACACACACAACCAAAAAAACCTTCAAAACAACGGAAAACAAAAACTCCAAGGTCTGTGGCCAGTTCCACAGGTTAATCTTCTGCAATGATTAAACAACAGAGTGGTCCATTTTGTAACGTCTGGTTCATCTTGGAGATCTGGACCAGACAGGTATTAACTCACCTACTTAAGACCAGTATCTAGAATACAATTCAGAGAACATAAGGTGCCAACACTGTACAACTATTTTTCCCTTTGACCTTCTCAAGGGATACTACCATAAATTCACTTTTGTCTATGCATGCAAATTTTATTAATTTAATTTTTAAAAGGAGAAAATAAAGATCAAATCAAACAGTAGTTTTGCCTTTACCTTTGTGCAGTCCTCACAAAAATTAAATCTACAACCCAGCAGCCGGGAATCTGAGCTTCCAACAGTAATCTAGATCCTGCTAGGAGAGGATCCTGGCACAGGGTCTTGGCAGAGTAGGTGGAACTATGACAAAGCAATGAGTAAAGGGTTTTCTTGTTTGCCTTTCAGTACTCTATTGGCAAGGTCGCAATAATGAATGAAAGCAGAAATTCAGGCTTTGTTTGTCAAAAGCAGGACATGCAACTGCAAAGCTCTCCTGTATCCTTCTGTCGGAGGAACCGCTACCAGTGAACGTGTTACATACACCAAATCTGCAACACGCCAAGTTACGGTTCCCTGATGCTGCTTTGAGAACTGAGATGCACAGGTTGCCCGGTTATCTCACAAATTCCAAGGGGCTGGAAGTACCTTCCACAGACAAACAGGAAACCACAAAGGCAAATAAGCAACTATTACGCTTCCCACTGTGACACAGAGAAAATGTGTCCTTCATAAGGATAACTCCGGCCAGTCTTTACAATTAAAGCGAGATTTTGCACCAACGAACAAGGCTTCTGCAAAGAGACCTTCCGAGATGCTTTCTGGAGATCTGCAAGCAATTAAAGCACGATATACCGGAAGTGTCCCCCCGTCTCCCGCTATAAACCAAACATTCCCGAACACTGGAAGGACACAGGACAAAATAACCGAGCAACCTCGGCCGCTTCAGCTCTCAGCGAACCGCGGCAGTCCTGGTTCCCCACGGCCCCGCCGAGATCAGTCTCACGAGCCGACACGCACAGGGGCGGGCAGGGGGCGTGTCCCTGCGCTCTCCGCTCCGTCTCTTACCTGCAGGAGGCACCGCGGCGATCAGCAGCGACCGCACACTCGAGAGTCGCGCCCTCCTGGCACTGCCGCCATCGCCGCCCGCCCCGGCCCCGCGCCCGCCCCGGACCTCACCGCGGTGACGTCACCGCGGCGCCTCCGCGCAGGGGCTGCGGCGCGTGCCCGGCGCAGCCTGCTGGCCCCGGCGCGCGCAGGCACCGCCCCTTGCAGCCGGCGGGGGAGGGGCTGAGGCGGCCTCCATGGCGGCCGCAGTGCAGGGTTTACATGTGTGCAGTCCACCGCGCTCCTTTCTCTGCGAACCGCCGTCATCCTATGTGTGCTGAGCGTTCTCTGAGGGTTCCTCAGAGGGGTCCCGCAGAGGGGTGTCACTGCGTAGCCCCATCTCTTGACAAGGCACATCTCTCACAATTGTTAGGTCCTTTCCAACCCTTTGGGGATCAAGTCCATTGCCCCTGCGAAGGGCAGGCTCACCTCGAGCAGAATGAGGCACAAGAATGCGTCTGGATGGATTTTGAAAGTCTCCAGACAGGGAGGCTCCATGACCTCCTGAGCAGCCTGTTCCAGTGCTCTGCTACCCTCTACGTAAAGAAGTTCTACCTCATGTTCTTGTATTTTAGTTTATGGCCATTGCTCCTCACCCTGTCACTGGGTATCACTGAAAAGAGTTTGGGACCATCCTCTTGAACTCACCTACTTCTGTGCATTAATGAGGTCTCCTCTCAGGCCTCTCCAGACTAAGCAGGCCCAGCTCCCACAGTCTCACTTCCTAAGAGATACTCCAGACCCCAAATCATCTTTGTGGCCTCTGCTGGACCCTCCCCAGGACCTTCTTTTCTTTCCTGAGGAGTCCAGAACTGGACACAGCACTCCAGGTGTGGTCTCTGTAGGGCAGAGTAGGGGGCAGGATCACCTACCTCAGCCTGCTGGCCACACTCTTCCCACAGAGTGGGACCACAGAAGACCTTTGGCCCTCTTGGCTGCAAGGGCACTGCCAGCTCATGGTCAACTTTCACCCACCAAAACTCCCAGGTCCTTCTCTGCCAAGCCGCTCTGTAGTAGATCAGCCCTCAGGCTGTGCTGGTACTTGGGCTTATTCCTCCCCAGATGCAGGACCCTGCACTGGTCCTTGTTGAACTTCATTAGGTTTCTCTCTGCTCAATTCTTCAGGCTCTCCAGTGACCCATAATGACCACAGTCATTTCTGTGACCAGACCCAAACACGGTTTCAAAGCTCGCACTGGGTCATTCGCTGCCCCAAGATCTTTTGTGTTTCTGAAACCTGGAAATCTTATACCCAACCCAGTCTTAAAATCACCACCCCAAGGCTGTGCTTCCGTGCTCCTGTTCCTTTGAAGGCTCCACTAAGAGTGATTTTGGCAGTTTTGGTCTCGTAAGCAGAAAGGCAAATGAAGTCCCTTGCAGTTTTACAGCTCATGATGTATAACAACAGTCTGCTCAGAGAAGCACTGCTTCAGGTTCCCCCTGTCAATACACCGGATGGGGAAAAGACAAACACAAAAATAGAATGCAATATCAAAAGGCTCACAAGCTTAAATCACCATCTCCTATTCTATTAAAGACATTCAGTATTTCTTTGCCTTGCAAAAAGCAGTGTATGAGGCTGTAGTGAATTTAGAATGGCATTCAACCACTTGTCACAAAGACCACTACAGTGTCTTAGCTAGATAATATCCAGTCTTCTATTCCACAATTAACCAACACAAAAGCTCCATCTCAAATCATATCTGCTTGCTAGAGTTCTGCTGATGTAGGATTTCTGCTTTAATGGGTACCTCAGCTTAGCTCTATAAGATTTGAAGGATTCATTCACAGAAAGATATGATAACATTTCTTTTGAGGAGAACTGCAGAAATGAGGTACTCAAAAAGGAGTAAAGTAGATTGCCTGGGGAAAGGTACCTTAGAATCATGCACGGTTGTGAGAGAGGACTGACAACTATTGTGTGGTCAGGTGCTAGCAAAAAGCCTGTTATTCAGCTGTTCTACATTATTCAACAGCACTACTTACTAAAAGAGCAAATAAAAGGTCCAGAGCCTGAACTACCACTTAGTTTTTCTTTGAAGCTATATTTCCAGGCACTCTAGTTGAAAGAGTAGAACACTTTCATAAAACCAGACCAACATAAGTACATGAAATACACTCAATTGTCAGTATTAGACTGCAACCTCAAAGCAAGTTTGAAATTTCAGGTCAAACAGCAAAGACAGAAAATATACTGAAAGGCTGGAATAAAAAAAATGTGATGCTGAAAGGAAAAGCAGTAAGTGGAAGTGTTTCTAGAACCACAGAAAATAAAGTTTTGCTACTTTACTACTTCTTGCTCAGGGCTCTTCTGCTTTTGGGAAGAAACAATCCAAAGGAAATACTGTGATTTGAATTATGCACCAGTTCCTTACTGAAGCAGAACAGCTGTTTGATTAACATGATTTTAGGCTGAGTCATAGGCAGTTTATGAAATTTGCAGGAAAGTCCCTATTTCAGCTCTCAAACCTGATGCAGCATTGACAATGAGTCAGTTGGGTTACAGCTTCAGCAGCTTTGTGCTACAGTGCTGTTGCTTTGTTCATAAGACTGTCACTCTCCTACTGATTTCTTGTGACTGCTATTTTTAGCACCATTTACTAATGGCAGCCCTGACAGCAAATAACAGTCTTCCCTAATTTACACAGTCCAAGTCCTAATTCAGGCTTTTTCTTTTAAATTTGATATGCACTCAGCCATTGCTGACACTATGTCCAGCAGAGACTTCTCATATTCCAGCAGAATTTTGCTTGCTGGAAAACAGAAATGCTTTGTCAAAACAGATGCAGCCAATTTTAGCTGAAGCAAATTTAGCAGCTATTCTTGGCCATAAAGTAGCATTTCATCTAGGACCCTATTACCCCTAAGAAATTTTACCTGCCTCTTCTGTCCATGATGCCAAGCCTGTACCCTGTGCCTCTCAGGGTAGCAAGCCACGGTCCAAAGTCAAGGTGAAAACATACATAGTCACACTTACTTGGCTTGGTTATTTTATGCACAGTTCTAATTATAAAATTTCCATCAGTAATGGAATTCCCTAGGTTTGACACAAATAAACACCAGTCTCCTTTAAGAAACCTGCCAATGGAAGTTACGCTTGGCTAATTTTTTCATATTGTTGTTGTACCAGAATAATTGTAATTTTCCCCTAGTTCATACAGTACTACAGGCCACAGGGGTAAAGCACATTGGACTGTTCAGCAGACATTTTGTGCTTAAGGACTTCATACCACCTCAAAAGACTGACATTGTTGTCTTCTGTAGTTTTAGTGGAGCTGTTCGTGCATTACAAGATTTTCTGGTGGAAATATTCCCCTAGCTTCTTTGAAACGCTTTAGACTCAAAGACGGTGTGAGTCACCACCTCTTGGTACACCAACATTAAACTTTCAATTGGCAGCCCAGCTGGCTCACCTTTTACTTAGCTATGAGTTAATCTCAGCTAAATCTTCCTTGATACACCACTGTTCAGCTTCAGTGATCATTCAGATCTTCCAGTTTTCAGTTTAAAACTTCCAAATCACAGGAAACAAAACAAAAAGTCATGTTTTTTAAAATGGGCTTACGGATTCAAAAGCTTAAAATGCTACAGCTGCTTTAGAAACTAATAAGTATTCTATTTTCTTGTTGCAATGCCTGCTTTTTAAAGCAAAATGTTGAAGAGATGCATAAAAGCAAACAAGATACAGAATAGATATGAGGGCCAAAGGACAAACAAGATACCAAGAAGTCACTAGACCTTTTGAAAACCAATTATAGGCCATATAACCCTTAAAATATACTCACCTCTTCTTTCTTAAATCTGTGACATGACACTCTAGGTTTCTTGAAGTAGTCAGTTATCACTCCTTCATTTGTATTGCAGTAAATAAAAGAGCAAATCTGTGCCTATGCTTGCCCTGTCTGCACACTCCGCCACACCTCCACCCCCAAGGCGGTTGTGCCACAATCTGCACAGTGATTCAGTTCGTGCCAGCCTAGGGAAATAAAAACCAGATCTGTGCAAAGGGAAAGACTGTGTGATGTTCTCAGACTGGGACTGTGACCAAACCCAAGATCCCTAGAACTTCACCTTCATCATTCTCATGGCAGTTGCTCTTGGATATGTCTAGTGGGTCTTTGCAGTTACAGATGAGCTCTCCTGCATTTTCAAGGGAGAAGTGCAAGGGCTGTAGTATCACCTCTCACCACGAGATGGTAGGTGTTTCCTGGTGGTTAAGAGGATCAGGCTTTTAACAGACCTTTGGTAGTGAACTTCTCAGCTTCAGAGAAAGCAGAAGCAAAAGTAAATAAGATCCAAAAATAACCCAGCCCTGTTCATGGGAATAAAGTAGGGGAAGCTCACATATATTGGGTGCAAAGACAAAAATAAATTCTTAGGTTAGACTCTAGATATTTTTTACTACTGTAAGGATTTGGGTGCTCCTGTCTAATCCTGGCTCTTTCTGTCAAGGAACCTTTTAGTTATGTAAATTTTTTTTTATGTCATTAACAACTTCAGTTTCAACTGAAACTTCAGTTATTTTTTGAGACAAAAAACATTCCCAAATTAAATACTGGGTAATTTTGAAGCAAACTCATAATCAAAAAAGAATGAGCAATTTCATGTGAATGTGTAAAGTTGTGTATCCATCCCTTGCTGGATATAGAGCAGCACAAGTAACTTGGATAATAAATGTGTTCTGTGTATCTTTCTCATTTGAGAATCTCAGGTAACTCTTATTACCACAATAACAAATACTCATTTCCTCAAATGACCTGCCTTTGAAATCAAGAATCACTGTTTTACAAAGGCAAAATACAGAGATCAATCTAGTAATTATGCCCAGTTTTTAACTGCCCCTCTGCCCCTAACAGAGGGTACAACAACCCTTTCCCAAAGCTGTCAAGTTCTCTTTGCCATCAGTTTAAGATGGAGTCAGTCCCAGTCCTTGGCCAAAATACAGACAAATACTACAAAGTACACCTCTCAAAGTAAGTTCTTTCAGTGCTGCTGACATTCAGCCTGTCTGTCCAGTAGATCCATACCTTCCCTATCCACTTAAGGCCAACTGACCATAGCTATGGAATCAAGACTAGCTGAACTCAGGGACTAGAAAAAGCACTTTTCTGTCAAAACAGACAACAAGCTCATGTACTCATTTAATGGTGCTCTGCTTTTCTGTCCAAAACTAAGCCAAAATTAAAAATTTACAAGATATATTAAAAGTAGTTATGAATAACTAATTGCTTTGCCTTCATAGACAGAAGAACATGATCTGCTGCAAAAGTTATACAAGTAGGCTGCTCTTTAATTTATTATAAATGCCATGCACTTTCTTTGACCTTGTTTAAACAATTCTGCTGTCTGACAAATAATTTCCAGCTATGTCTGGCCACAAGTCAAGAGTGCTACCCTAGCTTAAAGAACCATAAAGCAGAATTTACATTTCTTTCCTCTTGTTAACGGCTTGATTTGGAACTGTGGGAGGCCTTTTGAGACAGTGAAAAATATACAGTCTCTTGCACAAAGCACTGCCCAGGCCAAGCTGCAGCTCTCCCTCTTTCAGCATAGGTTCAGGAACAGCACTGACCATCCTGCAGGCACAGAGACAGCAGGCAAAAAACTGGAAATTCCTGAAGGGAGAGCAGGTCTTATAGAGGAATAGGAGAAGGATATAATGGAACAAAACTGATACCCTAGTAAAGTCTTTTTAGTGTCCAGTATCAGACTGGTTATTAATTCAGGAAAAGTTCACCCCATACAGGTTTCATACGTCTCTTAGTCAGTAACTCAGCTACAAGTTTCCAGATAAATATTTTTGTTTGTCATCTTATCAAAATTAACTCTTTTTTCATATGGAAAAATTTAAAAAATGCATCTTTCTTCAATAGTGGTATGTATTGCAAACATAACTTCTTTAAGGCACCATGAATTTCATATATAAGGTCTTTTTGACACAGAATGATTGATAGTTCAGGAATTCCAAGGTAACTGGTGGGAAGAAAACAGCTGTCTTCCTAGCTGTAATAAAAACAAATACAATAAAGTCAAACACTGACAACTGTATTGCTTCTAAAAATAGTACACATTATAACAGAGACATAAGAATAACTGAACACTCAGAACCAATATCTTGCAAACACATATAGAACTAAAAAGAGTGTGTACATCTCCATTTATGCCATACAAGGAGGAAAAAAGAGTATTTCAAGTATAGTAATGAGTAATCCAGTGTGTGGTGAAGTTTAAGGCTAACATTTTCAACCTTCAGAGCTGAATTTATACAGAATCTACCTATGAACTCTCAGAAGCAGCTTCATTTCCATCTGACATGAACTCTTGCGTCTGACATTAACTTTTGAAGAGCTTCAAGGGATCAAGAACAAGACAACAGAGTTTCTTCAAAATTTTGCAAGTTTTACCCAGAAATCAGGAAAAGGAGTAGATTTCAGTTGAACACATTGATTTAGGAATCCTACTGCATCATTTCATATTCCCATTCTGATTCTTAGGTGAGCATTCCAGTTCCTAGCTGGTCTGGATCTACCAAAGCACAGCATATTGTAATACCACAGATATTCCTGTGGTATGTTTTGGGAGGGAAAAGCTGTGTGCCAGCACTCATCACTCAGAAGAACAACTTAACACACAGACATATGATCCTATCATGCATGCAGTCAGCCCAAGGTATGGGAATTATGTTGGACAAGGTGTATTATGAGCTATTTGCAGATCGGCAGTAGATGCCTCTGTAGGAACTGAAAGCAGCAGGCAGCCCAACTGCAGCAATAGTCCCCAAAGCTGAATCTAGGGCATCCAACTCAAGGCAGAAGACTATTTGCAAAAGTTACAAGCTGACAGATATCTGTTGGGAAACCCCCACACTTAGAAGAGAACCATTAAACACTTGAACTGCAGCCCCAACAAGACTGAGCAGTAAAATTTCCTCCTTCAAATACAGCTAGAAAACTAGAGTTCTAAAGAGTAGCAGCTTTTCTTGAGGAATGGTTAAAAAATTCATTACAAAGTCCAGTCTTTTCTAAAAAAACCTAAAAATTCAAACCTCAAATTTAGGTCAATTTCTTTACCCTGAAACAAGACTTTCAGCTTCTTGAAGCCACTAAAATAATTTTATCTCAGCCCAGAACAAGTGCCTGACATTGAAAATGTTAGTCTTTACTTCTAGCTCCTCTGTAGCCATACCACTCAGTATCTATAGTAAAGTATTACTAGAGGTTCCTTTTCAATCTCTTACAGTAAGAAACTCAGCATACAGCATTAGACTTCTCTCAGCTTTGCTACTAATTCTTATTATTTCTACTTGAGAAAAGTAAACAGTGTATCAAGCTGCACCCCATTCTAAATTTTGCCCCATAACTTGACCAGTGCTTTGGTATATACACCTATGTACATACGACATTGTCTGAGATGTCAGAAGAACGGGAGGAAAAAGGCCAATTCTGAAACATTTAAAATGTAAACAGTGTAATTCAGGGTATCCTGAATTACAGGATACTGTAATCCTTTAAAAAAAAATCAGTCTAAATCACTGTAAGTGCTTTAATAACCATCCACCTGGGCTACAGGTGAATTCAGCTGTTCTTTTTCCATTAGAGTGGCTTTAATTAATATATAATGCTAGTTTCACACAAGACTGCAACTGCCTTGGTTGGACAGAAAGTAGGCCAACACACAGGACTGTAAAGAAAACCACGGCCTGTGAAGAAGTTACAGTCAATACTAACAGTACTCTGTGGTGCCATCATCTTGCACTGCAAAGTGAGAGGGATTTGCTACATGCACTCAGAGTGTACACTGTCTTTAAACTTTTGGGAAGTAATTTTAAGCACAGAACCTTTTAATTGGTTCTTTTGGCCTCTAAAGGTTGAAAAGTCTCTCTGAATTGCATGATTTCTTCTTTGAGTATATATATGGGCTATGATGTAGTAGCATGTAAATACTTATTTTGTTTACAATCTGTTATTGTTTAATGTCTACTCTTGTTTATAAAAGAGACTTAATTTGCTCAAATGTGATGTTGAATATTCTGTTAATTGCAACATTCAGATGCAAATTGCTGCCTGGAACACTGAGGTGTTCCTGTGCCAAAAACAGTGTCACAAAGCTTAAAAAACAACTAGAAAGGAAGAAAAAGATTCCACCTCATCTTGTACTAGGTAGAACACACAAAACTGTGGAAGGGCTACCAGTAAGGCCAAGAGACTTGCCTTCTAACTGTGTCTTTCCCAATAGCAACAGCACACAACTGGTACAGTTCACAACTGCTGCAGTAAAACAAGTGGTCTGGCCTTTTCATTCCTTTTCTGTTTAGGAAGGCTGTGAACAGCAGCAAAAAAAAATGAAGGTATTTGCAGACTTGAGAAAACCTGGATGATTCCATCCACTTTTGGAAGGTTGTCTTTGCAACTCTGACGGCATAAAGCTTACATTTGTGTATACAGTAGATAAAGCCTACACAGTATGCAAACCCTCAGTACAGGCTTTCTCTCTCTTGCAAGGGAAACTTCCAGTGTATTAGTAGTAGCTAGCATTTAACACATAGAGATGAACTACTTTCTTTGACCTAGAAGTCATTCTGGTAAGTTCTGTTCCCTCTCTTAGGCCATTCCTCCTCCACCCATTTCAGCAGCACTTTCACAACATCAATTCTCTTATAAAATTTACAGAGATCAATTAGCTGCTCCACAGTCCGGTCACTATTCCGTAGCAAGAATTCCAAGGTGGGACTTTGGGGCTTTTGTTCAAGGAAACACAATTCATCGTAAGTCATCCCCCACTTGCTTGCTAAATTTCTCCAGTTTTTCACTGTTGGATGGCAAGGATCCAGCTTTAACCTCACTGTGTACAACAAGTCCTCATCATTGAGCATGTCACTGATGGTCGGTGCACGGAATAAGCACAAGGAGCAGGTGACATTTTCCTTGCAGCTTTTCTTGAGATCTGCAGTGAAAAACATTAAATGGGAAGAAATTAGGACCTACTGCTGTGGTATCACCAGGAACAAAAAGTTAAAAGCATAAAAAGTGGAGGAGTATTATGTTGCTTTGAATTGCTTCTGAAAAAGTCAGAATAGTAATATGCAATGCCTCTCCTCATGAAGAACTCATGAAATTAACTTTTTAAAACTTCTCTCTTCACTACACTCTAATCAAAAGTGGCTTTAATAGTAAAGACAGTAATTTTGAAAATACCATATTTATACTTTTGCAGAAAAGACATTGGATTCAATGCAATGCATGAGCTAGAATAGTCCCCTTTTTTGTTTTTGGAACAATGCCGCTTCCTTGAATATGCCATAATGCACACTTACATCAGCTGGAAGGCACACCAGGATTATGTGTGCATTCCATGCATCTTGTGTACCTGTGTTGTAGAATGAAGGAAAAGGTTATGCATTTCTGAGCTGCTGCCTTCATAACAACATGAAATACGTGCACCAGAACATTCTCTGCTGACAGATGCAAACACAGCTAACATCTAGTACTTTAACACAATGAAAAAGCAAGTATGTTCCTTTGCTTTGTAAGGGCTCTTGCAATAAAATCTGTCCCTGTTTTACCAACAAAGCCTATTTTAAATGTACATCATGAAAAGGATTAAAGTGCATACTCCTCCATGTATGACAAAAACACCAAGTTGCTGGAAAGAGGTGGTGATACATTCTAAAATCTATATCAAGTACTGAAAATTGCAATTTAGAAATTTCCTATGCATCATAGTCAGTATCTCCCTCAAAACTGGGAACAATGTGGTGCTATCAAAGTGTTTTATATATTAATACCGCTTAAACATGTAGAAAGTAGCTTGAGTCATACCTCTAGTCGGACTCTAGCATCAAGACCTTTAACACTGCAATGTTGCAGGACATGGTCTGAGCATTTTGGCTGCAGATATGACCTTACCAGATTCTCCATGCTTTCAAAAAGGAGCAGGGAGAGTTATCTCCAAATAGTAGATAATAGACACAGCCTAGAAGCTTTTCCTGAAGTTTCTGTGCTCCAGCCTCATTGTACAGCTTGAAAAAAGGAAGTAGCTAGTCCTGCTTCTGATGAAACTCTTTGAAAAATGGGCTGATATTAATCAAAAGACTGATTAAAAACAACAGAAAACAGTGACGCACAAATTACAAGTGTTGTATCAGAAGCCTGAACTGTATCCCTGGCAAAGGACAAATCTGGTAGTTAGTGCCACCTACTCATAAAGACAACAGCATCTGTTAAGGCTGTTTGTTTGTGGGATTTTGTGGCTCTTTTTTTTAACATCAGTTATTTATTTTCAGTAATTATTGTCATATTGTGTGAAAAATCCAGAATATGTCTGCATGCACGTTGTATTTTACTTTTAAAGAAAGAACAGGCTATTGTTAGTTTTGTAACATTGCTCATCAGACTGCTTTTTTAGCAGGCCAAGGAAAACTTCTGAAGTTTTCAACAAGTTAGGACATGCAGAAACAACATTGCTGCAGTACTTCCTACAAATGCTTATACTCCCTGTTAAAGGGAAGCATATTCTGGTGACATCATAGCTCACAGGTATTCCATAAGCCTTGCAGGTGTTCTCTACAGGAATATGTATAGTTAACTCTTCTGTTCTTGTGCACCCTAAACTCTTGATGAAGTGAAACAAAATTTTCTTGCTTCATTCATATAAACATTTACTTATACAAACAAGGCAAAATGAATACAATTCAATCAAATTTCTGGCTGAGCTTAGAGGGCAGAAGAACACCCTATCTGAATTCCATCTTATTTACTCCAGCGGGGTTGCCAGGGTAAGTTTTATCCTCCAATAGAAACAATGAAGAAGGGGTAAAGAAAACACCTCTGTGAAAGGGCACAGATATAAGTAAACAAAACTAAACCAACCTGCTTCTTGTGCTATACCATCTGGAAGACATCATAAAGCATCATAAAGAATCCTGCTTTTCTAAGGTGCCCCTGTGTTAGATGCTGACAAGCACTGCCAAACTAATTGCATGATCCTAATGCTACCTGATAGGACAAGCTTCTTTACAAACAGGAAACTATCAGTTTCTTACTGTTAGATTAAGAGAACTGTGTATCATACACACACACTCCTCCCCAGCAGAACTCACACAATGATGGGATAAGCACTCATAACCTACTCCCAGCTTCTGCTCTCTCCTGACAGCTATTTACACATCACTTCCAAAGGCAGAGGTATTAAATGCATTTGGAAAGCCCAACTAGCTTACTTTGTATGGTCTGCATTATTGATCACCATCCTCTTAGAACAAAGGGGAAGCTGTAAATGACACTGGTAATGAAATGACCTCCATAAGCACTAATTATCCGGGCAGTTATTTGTTATGACAAATAGAAGTTTTTAAAAAAGCACTTTCAAATAAAACCTAGGAATAAAATATAGAGAACAATAAAGTAGACATATTACCTGAAAGTGATTCGTCAGTATGGTTTTGTGTGTCTTTGTCTTCTGGCTACAAAGCGGAAAACAAATATAAAGTCAAAGTAAAGTAATGCAATTGAACACCAGAATAAGTATTTGACAAATTTACAGCTGGCAGGAGATTACTTAAAAGAATCCCAAGCTACTTTACAAAAGTCAAGACAAGGAATATACATATAGTTTTGAGAAATTCTTAATCATCTGCAGTCTTTTCAGGCAGCATTTCCATACTTTGGCTCATAAAACTGCCCTGTTGGTTGTACGCACTCAACATTTTTATTAATGATATGCTATAGCATTGCATCTTCTCTCTTTTAAACACCCAAAAGTTATTTAACAATTCATATAGTTTGATTAGTAATATTTTTAAAATGTTTTGCAATGTAAAAACCAAGAATTTCGCCTGTAACAAGCAGCAGTAAGGGACTGTTTTGTTGATCTGGGCAAAGTGGAGAATTTTTTTTTACAAACTTATTTACATAGGAAGCTTTATAGACAACAGGTGGACGCGGACATTTTTGCAGCTTACATCTAACCCTCCTCCTATTTGAAATTAACATTCCCCCAGTGGTGTTTCATCTGCTAATTAAACATAACGAAATTACTTAGTCTGAGACTGTAACATGCGTTGTAATGTTTAAATTCTACTACTTAGCAACCTCTAAAAATTGGAAGGACAGACCCTTGATTGTAGAACTGCAAGAAAACTGCAGCTGCCCTTACTTTAACTATGCAGGTGTGGAGCCAGGTGAAATAGCTTTCTTCTGTTGAGGATTTAAAGATGAAAGTAGAAGGGGATTTTCCCTTTAGATAGCTGCAATGAAGTATTGTTGATCTTTTTGTATTGTGTCATTCTTCCAAAGCTACAACAGCAGGCTGCTTAATTTTGCAAGTTGTGCATACAAACAAAAGTTAATATATGGGTAACATTATAGTGTAATAAGATACTCTAGTCCTACCTGTTACACCTTCTTTACTAAGAAATCCACTAAAAATAGAATACAGACAGTTTCAGTTGCTGTGGTGAACTTGCATACATTCACAATCTAATAATAAAGAAGTTGAACTCTCTCCAAAGTATTAACAGCCTTTGTTAAGAAAGGAAAAATTTGCATACTGTTTTCAGTATTTCTTTACTCCCTGAAAACTGCAAGACCACACATACAACATCAAAATGTCTGCTTTCTGCTTAAGAGTGATCTAACATGGCACATGCCAATTTCAACAAAATAAGCCCTGCCATTCTCTTCTAGTTGTTTACTTTTCTACTACGACAGCTTTATGTGGACAGCACTTTTTAAACACAAACTTGGCCTTCATGGCAACATGTGAACACCAAAGTTAAAAAAAACTTAAATCGAAGTTCCTGGTTATAGTAATTGTCTCTGTTCCCACAAGTTCTTTAAGAAGGCAGAATGTTATTACTGAGCCTCAAGGAGCAAATTCCCAGAAGGGTAACTCATTAAGGAGAATGACAAACTTCCCAGGACAGCTCAGCTGTCCCCAAAGATCTACTTCAAAAGAAACAAATAAGCAAATTAAAAATCTAAACCAACCAACCAAAAAAAAAAAAAAAAAGCGATACTGTTCACTTAAACTGCTGTCCTAACCTTCATTTCCCAGACTTTTATGAATTCATTGAAGGTCAAACCTTATTGTAGAAACCAATGCCTAAGTACCCTTATGTCATTAAAGGCATAAAAAATAAGAGTGGGTAGTACTGCAAAAAGTACAAAGAAAAGCAGCGATACTTACCTGTGCCATACATCTGTTTCAAAATTCATATTTTTACTGATCAGTCACTATCCAATTTATCAAGTCAGATGCACTCAGGTTTATTCAAGATCATTTTCTTGTAATGTAATTACAATAAGACAATGTAGTGTTACTGCCAGGGAAATGAAGGCATTAAGCAAGAATATTTTTTGCCCACAATGACGATCCAATCATCCTCTACAGGTCTAATTAAAGCCATAAACTTATGTGCAGTCTGAAGGTAAGCAGGAAGCTTTCTAGCTCTGTGGAACCATTACCACCCTAATACACTGAATTATCTTTGTTATGATTCCAACCTGCCAATAAATGCTCTCTTCTTGATGATGGGAAGGAACAGTTACCTCCATCATCTGTGAAATGCATACCAAACCCATGTTTGTTTCTGATGAAATTCAGCTGGGACTCTGGCATTAGGAACTCCTTTTAATTCTTCATCTTGCTGGAAAATGCTCATTCATTTCTCTTCTCCAAGTTTTCTGCTCAACCCAAAGAGAATCAATTTGAAATTCAGCAAATAACATTCACTTGAAAGATGATAACCATGGAGCATGGGAGTCACTTAGCATTGCCGTTCCTATGGCAATGTTATATTTCACAAAAAGTGGACAGTGTTTCAACTATGGGAAGAGCAGTGTCCCAAAATGGAAGCAAAACAATCTAATGCCTCCCGAAAGGCAAAATCTAGCATTCCTTAATTCTTCATTGCTCCTCTGCCTGGCTTTATTTCCACCAGGAAATATTTTCATCAGAGGGACAGCATGCATGACAAAGCTTTAACTCTTTGCTGGCTCTTCTTCAGAATATCTATATATTGATCAAAACCTATTTAAACTAAAAAGTACATGTTAATGATAAAATAATCTAGGTTTTTTTTGCTCTTCTCCACAAAGAAAAGCTCTCTTCATCAAACTCTTGAAAAGAATGCAAATTTCTGGCCTGTTTTACAGAATAATTTTGTGCTATCCAGATATAGTCTGAAAATATACTTGCTTGTTAACATACTTTAATAGCAGTAACTTAGTTCACATTCAAGTATCATTCTTCTTACCTGTTGGATTAGGCCAGAATCTGATGTAAGGGTCTTGATGTTCACAGATGCAATTTCCAAAGTAACTTGATCTGTTAGGTATTCCTCATCTAAGGCAAAGAGTGTGAAACACTGGTCTTCCACTCACACGCAAATTTAAATAGTAGGACTATCAAACATAAATTATAGCATAGGTGTCTAACATACAAAATTTAACTCCATATCATGATCAGACACTGGGAATTGCTAGATTAAAACCCCAAAATGTTAAATCAGCAGAGTCTGTAACAATCATGCAGAACACGACTGTGAGAAGAAACACAATCCTTGCAGAGATTAGAGCAGCGGTTGTTTTCTAAATAAACATCACACTATTTTTAAAGCAAGAGTCATGGTCTTTCAGAAAGCTGACTACAGAATATTAACTGAACCAATGCAACCAAGAAGGCTATAGATGTCACAAGTCACTCTAGTTCTTGTTTTGCTTTTCTCATCACACTTATAATGACAGTTAAAATAAGTACTGCATAAATATTTATCTTTTATTCTGCCCCTTTGTGAACTGGACTCATCCTACTGATTTCTACTACACAGGAATTTGCTGAAGTACTGAAATAATCCATTTCAAAGCGTGTTTATCAGCAGCTGTGGGAGTCCGCTGAGAAGCACAGCATTCCCTACTACAGCACAAACTCTATTAACCTTTCAAGCATCACTTCAGTCCTTAAAATGGGACACAAAGGATACATAAACCCTTTGTGAACTTTGTGCAAATGGACAAATTTTACTCTGCATAATCAGTAAGGTCCTCCTCATGAAACTATTTGCATAATTCCCGTGAGTCAGGTGTTGACCAGCCATTAACACAAGCTTAAAAACGGTTGTATTCTACACGTTTTTACACGCAAGAACACTCCATGGAGGTGACTACATTTGTTGCACTGGTATGTTTCCATTTGTTGTTTGTTTAGGGGCAAGATCTCATTGAAGAAACTCTATTAGCTTTATAAATCATCATATAACAGAAAGAAGCAATATTTTCTTAACTCAAGAAATTGATCTCAATCAAAGAATTCATTCTTACACTTGCAAGAAAAAGAAAACCAAAAACCATTATTCTCCTCTTTTTCTGTTTGTGTAAGACTGTCAAAAGATATTTTACTCCCAGTAATGTCGATGTTTAGTAGAGGATTTTCATTATTTTTTATGACTGTAGGTCCAGAGACAACAACAAAAAACCCAAAACAAAACAAATCTGTCTGAAAATGTAGAGCATGGGCATCAAAGCTGTGGAAATAATGTGTGAAATTTGTTCTGTATTTGAAATAGAATTATTATCCAATCATGATAAACACTTAAGGTGACCTCTGCAAGATAAAAACTTCCTGAATTCCATTTTATTTCATAATCAGTAAAGGGTGCCAAGAACTTTAATAAGTTATGGCTCCAAAATGGCCCATTAATTAATTGACCAATAAAAGCAACAGACAGCCCCTCTCAACAATGTACTGTCTGTTCAAACATTAAATCTGAAACATAGTTATGTTACACGTTGACAGTCTCATACCTCTAAGTTTGTATTTTTTATAGAAATAACTATGAAAAACCATTCTCAGAGAAAAAATTAAATTAATGGAAATTAACAAAATAATAAGAGGTATTTGTATCACATTCAACTTTGAAGGGGATATGTCAAGCTAATCTTTTTACACTTAGTAGGAGGAAGGAAAAATGAAAATTAAATATAAACCTAGAGCACTTATTTTTTACAGAAACTGCTGACCTTTCTACTTATGCCTCAGCTTTCCCTTTTAAATTAGGTGCATTTAGAATATGCAATTTTGGATTTCAAACAACTCTGACAAATTTGAAATTTAGGAATTTATCTAACTAATTTTGAGGAGGATCTAATGTCACAGATGAAATAAAAAACAAGACATAGAAAAGAACATTCCAGTGTAATTGCTCTGGTGCAAATAAACAATTTTGAAGGACCAAGCCACCTGCCTGCAAATAAACAGAAACTAGTTTATTACTTCAAATAGTCTTCATCCCACATGATCCTTCCCTGCTGAGCAGCACTTCTGAAGAGTGCTCATCTCCTCTGTTTGGCTTTCTCAAGCCCCAGAATAGTCTCCAACTTTTCTTTAATCCCAGTGGTATATTGCTCCCACTCCTCAGTAGAAGTTTCCATTGTGACAAGCCTGGTTTCCTGTGTCTGTCCCACTGTGGATCGGCTGTGCAACACAGGATGAAGAACACAAGACCTGCAGAGTGCTCCTCAACCAAGCCCCTGTCAGTGCATTCCGTGGACAAAAGTCAATGGCGAAGCCTGGGATGATAACAAAAAACCCACTCCACATGTCAAGGAAACAAGGAGGATATTCACACTGTGTAATCGATGTACTTTTCTTCAGAACCTGCACTTCCTCACTCCATTTTCAGCAAGGAGAGGCAGAAACTTGTGCAGAGTGGACCTAACAATATGTTCCTCAGTAGATGGTATTAATACCTGCCTAAGGTAAAAGATGGCAGGAAGAGCTGACTGGTTATAAGGCTGGGAATGCAGTCAGAGGCAAAAGATCTGAAAGGTGTTTCTTGATTGTATTTTTAACAAGAAGGCACTGGTAGTCCCTTCAAAGTCACCATCTAACATTATGATGTCTCTACCATCTGTTGTCTGAACCCCATCTTTTAATGGCACCACTGTATTTTCCTTTCAGATCAAGAACCCAGGTCTTCTGATGGTAGTTTTAGAGTGACTTTTAGATCAAAACTAAACTTGGGAAGGAAATTTCAGAAGTTAGATATACACACCAAACTGACCTTAAAAATAAAAGAGGGCATTACATTTAAAACATAAATACCTAGCAAAAAGTATGAGTATTTCAATCTGTTGGGTAACACCACTGGTTTTATTGCAGATAGTAACAGAGATCAATGATATCTGAATAGACAGAATTCACAATACTTACCTTTAGGTAGTCCAGTGTCTTGGACAGGATATTTTTCAGTCTGTCACAAAAAGGTAAGAAACACAGATGTTTGCTATTTTGAATGTAATTGTGCTGGGGAAAGAGTATTTATAAACTCTTTCTTTATGTACTTTGATAAGTGCATAATTACAGTTGTATCTCTCAAGTTGCTACCAGTTGATCTGCTCAACATCAGATACAGCAACACTCTTGTGGGAACTGGGATGTTACTTAATGCTACTGATTAGCACATGAAGAAGTAATAGAGATTGCTGCTTTGCTACAGTATTTTTAAAGCTATTTTTAGTGAAAAACTAAAGTTTAGGAAGGAAATTTTGTACTGAAGTAGCAAGATGATCTTGAAAAGGTAATGCATGCCAGAAGGAACAGACAAGACTGCCAATTCTATTTTAGCAGATTAAGCTTTTAATAAAATGTTACTGTATTGAAAGAAAATGAAATATTTTCCCCTTCTGCTCTAAACTTACATAGCTGATTAAGATGCAATAGGATTATTGAATATAATTATTACTGAGTTTAAAGAGACAGCTACTGATTCCTGGGCATGACATAACTTATTTTATCTGAAATATACCTCCTTCCCCGTAAGACCCTCTCCCTTATGTGAAAGCAGGTGCGGCTTATACAGAAAGCCACATTTTAAAAAGTTTTCATAGAATTTTGTATTACTTTTACTCCTTCCTCGGCAGGAAACTGGGATGTTTGAGATCTGCGCCAGCGAGCACCAGAGGGCGTGGTTTGGTCCCTCCCGAGGCTCAGCTGGGCCTGCCTAAGGCACCACTCTTGGATCCTACCTTTCCGTGGCTTCAAATCAGCTACAGGAAGTAATAATAGCTTAGTACTGTTTAAATTTTGAGCCCTAGGTGGTTTTTTTAATCCATCCAAACTGTGTAGACCGAAGAATGTCAGCACCAATTTTTCTCAGTTGTTGGGGCTTTTTTAAATTAAAGAAAGGGCACTGCCACAGCCTTTGGAGGTTATGCCATGGACAGCTCCACTGATAATACCATCCAGTTCACCTGATGCACCTGTTGGTATTTTTATTTTCACTTTGACTGCACAGGTTAGTAAATTAAAGTTTGTTTGTGCAACCATACAGATAAGCAAAATCTTGTGTATACACTCTGAGTCTGAGTTAGCATCCAGTTTTTTTCTCGCTGTGGCATTACATAACCATAGAGAGCTATAATGATTTCAATTGCACTAGGCCAGAAACACATACCATTGTTAAAGAAATAGTGCTTGGATCCGTATCCTCCACTGGCTCTTTTGCTGCATGATCTGCTGGGAAAAAGAAAACTTTACCACTGCATAATCATCAAAGTATTTCTGCCAATTCATATTTTGCTTCTTTGCCTGACCAAGATAAAACACAACTATGCACCCATTACATGCATTATGTCGTATTTCCACGAGAAAACATGACAAACTGGGAAATGTCAGAACTACTAGCACAGAGATGAGAAACTATGTGTAGTAAGGACACCCAATCCTAACTTAACAAAGGACAGACTTCAATTAAAATCCTAAACTATCATTGGTAGAAAAAAAAAATCACAAAACATGTCATAAAGTAATAATAAAATTCAGTAAATTTTCTAAAAGCTAAGTTCAATTCTCCTATTGACAACATTCAATTTTTTCCTCAAAGAAATAATTCAAACAGGAAATGAACACCCACTACAAAAAAAATTAATACTACAACAAACACTGGATTACAGTAGAAAATTGAAAATACTAATTAAAAAATATTTGAGCAAAGTATTAATTATTTTTATCAACAGAACAGTAAAATTCAACTGTATTAATACCAAGAGAATAAAAAAATAAATCTTTAAAATACCTGCAGGTGAATCATGAAATGTTAACCCCTCTGCATCAATGGCTAAATTGACAAATACTAGTGGGATACTGACCACAAATGCACAGAGAATCTGAAACAAATCTCATACAGAAGTTGGGATTCAGAAAACTACTCCTGTAATTTAACAAAATCCTGCCATATTTTTCAGAAATCTCTTCTGTTGATAAGTATAAATGTTCTCAACAACTGAAAAATATTTTAAATTATGTGGCAAGATCTTAATTCTTGTCACTCTTACTCTAAAAGTCACTTATGGCAAGTACACCTTAAGTTTTCAGCTGCAACCAGGAAGACATGATTGTAATCAGTATTTGGTGATTACCTTTTTCGGAATATAAAAAACAGTAGATTTAGAACAGAGCTACAGAAATGAACTGTAAAACACACATTATAAACACGAGCCCCAAAACAGAACAGAAATTACACAGACACTATTCTAACCAGGACAAATTTAGCACAGTTACTTATTTGGTGACCCACTCCTACAAATCCACTCAATACAACAGAACAGGCTGAAGCACTAACTGATGCAAGACAGCACAATAAACTGAAAATAAAAAAGGTGGCAGCAAAGGGACAGAGTTGTTCTTCCTCCTGCTTCTGTGAGGCAGCCCCACCAGCAGCAGTTCCGGGGTGTCCCTGAGATTCTAGGTAAAACCTTTCTCAGTTATAGACCCCCCGGAAATCCACAGGCATTGTCCAGGTAGGTGGCACATGATCAGAGGGGTAGATGACAAGGGCTGAGCACAGTCTTTGCACACTGAATGTTTAAAAAAGGCAGGAGCCTATGAAATTTGAGCATTGTTCACACTGCAAATTAGGAAGCCATATGCAGAATAGGAAAACAAACTAATTAATGAACTAAACCCCCATGTTCTTGTCATGTGTATTTTTTGGTAGATATGAAATCCCTGCTCCAGAAACATAGTATTAACAAAATGTTCTGCATAAAGCCTGCCCTGATAGCAACAGTCAACACAAACTCTCAAATACAGAGGCTGAGAGTCACTGGGACATGAGGAAATACAATAAGCTGGCATAAGACATTGCTCGAGGATAGGGCCAAAAATAGTGGGAATTGCTGTGGAAAGCTGCAGAAACTGGGCAAAGAGAAGCCCGCCTAGTAAAGGAAAGCTGAAAAGCAAGGAGGCACTGGGAGCCAAAGGAAGGCTCTGGGTTCTAAGGCCAGCCCAGGCATCCCTAGTCTCACTAGTTTTCCACACAAAGCCAGTGGCAAAGCATGCACCTTATTGTTGGTTTATTCTGGAGGCCTTTCAGCTCCTCTTTAGAGATTCTTAGATGAATTTAAAAAAAAAGCCAAAAAAACCAAAACCAAAACAAAATAAGAAAAAAAAAGCAACCAGCCAAACAAACAAAACAACCCCCAGAACTTTCTTTTTCCCATGTAAGAAGAGCCTTGAGGCAGATGAAGGCAGACAGGCAGACCCCACAAAATGTCCATGCCTTGGTGAACCTCCCTGGCTACTGCAGCTATGCTAAGGGCTCTGTCACATATTCTCTGCTATATCTCCTTGACACCACCAAGGTATATTTTGTGGTAACTTACTTTCCACAATCCAGAGGGAAGCACTGAGAAAAATGGAGAAGCTCAGAGAACACAGGCATTTGAAACAAGTACTTGACAGACCCAAGGGAATCTCTATAATAGGTGAAGGGGTATGAGGTGGTACCTCTCGCTTCAGATTTCTAGGTCTCAGACATAAATACAGCTATGGGAATCTGCATTTTTCTTGCTTAGCACCTATCCTGAAAAGTATTTTTAAACTGTATTTCTTTTCCTACACCTCAATTGCTTCTCTTTATTTAATAGTTCTTTATGAAGAATAGTAATTTCCATTGTTTTATTTAGGTTGCAGAGGACTACCAAGTCCTTAGATTTTTTATAAGTGGCATGCATGTGTATAAATATTTGCACCTAAGATTAAAGACTCCACATATTGGGCTGCAGATGATTCATCAGGGTCTTGTTGACCATGCATAGTAGGCAGATAATCTGAAAACCAGAGACCTAGTATTTTATGATTAAGGCAATTCAACTGTCCTTTCTCTCTTCCCCACATGCATCTGCCCCAATATTCCACAGCTCATGTTGTACAGCTGGACACAGGTGCAAAAAGCAGTAGGGAGGAAAGTTCTGTGTTTATCTCAGAAGTAAGCCATCCAGTTTTGCATGCTGAAAGGTCAACAGGAACTAAGGGTATCATCTGACTGTCTGATTCCATGGTTACTTTGACAGACAGCTTCATAACAACATTACCTGGGATCCCTCACAAAATCACTACCACTTGTCCCAGCAGGATACAGACACTGGACCACATTTATTTCCCTACACTTCTGCAGAGAGCCACAAGCGAGTTGACTCAAATGGACATAAATCAGCATGTGCACATTGACTCAGAGAGACATCAGTCAGGTTCAGTGGTTGCTCCTGAGGTTCACTTCTGCCATGCAGCACCTGCAGGCTGCTCAAGAGCTGCCACAGCTCTGCTAGGGCCCATCCAGTACAACCAGTCTGCAAGAAGACCAGCAGACTTATACCAATGCCCACCTTTTCTCTCCGTTCAATACTGCTACTATAATGAGGATGCAACACTCTGCACCTGTGAGTGCGAACTGTTTTTCTGCTTTTCACCCTTGCATTGGAAGAAAGTCTGAAAATAAGTTTTAGAGACCTCAGCATTTTGACCTTTAAGCAGGAGGGGGTTCACAAAGCACAAAGTAGCAGAGAAAGTATTCCCCTCTGTTACAGTTTTTCTCTGCATCACAGTCTTGTGTCTACCACCAGTAGTGAGTGAAGCACGTGAGGTCAGCTGTAGTTGCATAGTTCAACCATGCACATATGACCTTTTACATACCAAGGCTGGCCATACGCATCGCTAGTTTAACTTAGCACAACTTAAACAAGTAATCACTCTCATACTGTTGCTTATTGAGATGAATTATTTGTTTAAATGAAATTAAAGAAATAAAAAAATGTTGCTCTGACTAGAGGGACATGAATTTCAGATTTGAATAGGAGGAGAAGATACGGCAAATTATACTAGAACATTCAGTACCCTGAAAAGCCCAGGTCCATCAGCACTTGTGCATTTTTGTTTACTGTTAACTACTCAAAACTTTGTTCCTGTCTGAGCAGATAGGCATGGAAAAATCTGTGATGCTGGCACACCACAGGTGAGGTGCTTATAAGTCATTTGCACCATTACTACTACTATGTAAGTTAATACGTGTGGACTTCATAGCCACCTGAGCTCTGGGCTTCTAAGAATACGTCTTTTAAAAAGGTATTTTGAGTATGCTATTAGCTAGCGCAAGCTAACTTACACGCTGAATACTGGAGCAGGCTTGACAAGACAAGTACACTAAATCACATCAGCAGAGCACACGATAAATTATTACCATACTTTCACTGCGGAGGGGAAAGGGAGAAGCTTAAAAACTCTTTTAAGCCCCGCCGGGGCTACGCTCCTCACCTGACTCCCAGGAGCCTCGCCCCGGGTCTACCCAGCCCGGAATGGGCGCCGCGGCCCGCACCCCGCGCATCACCCGTCCCGGACCCCCGGGGGCTTCGCAGCGGCCGCCGCCCCTCGGGGCATCCCTGCCCGCCCACTCGGCTCCCCGCGGCTCCGGCCTCACCTGGGGGCAGCGGGTCCTGCGGAGCGGCCATGGGGCGCGGCGGGTCCCGGGGCGAGGAACGCGACGTGCCCGGAACCACCACCCCACCGCGCCGCCCCCTTCCTGCGCCGCCCCGCCGCAGGTAGGGCGCTCCCGGTGGGGACGGAGCCAGGCAGGTCGGTCCCACCCACGGCCGTCCCGGGCGCCACGGCCGCCGCGGGAGAAAGCGCATCCGCCGGGAGCCGGCATTTCCCAGCGGGAAATACCACGCTCCCGCGGATACTTCGGGTTGAACTCTCCGTGCGGGAGGTGCTCCCCTGAGTGAAAACGCTGTGTTTCGCTGAGACCGCAGACACGGGGTGCACGTACCGCCTGTCAAGTGGTGCTGGTTCGGATGTAAAAGCGAGCTACTTCAGCAACATGAAATCAAGTGCTCGCTCTCATGTTCTTGCGGATATTTACCCCCGTCAATCACTACCCCCCGACAGAGAAAGGCGGTCTCCATTAGGGCTTAAGGTGCATCTGCAGGTGGCTCGACGTGTACGGACAGAGTTTACAAACGCAAGTACTGCAGAGCAACGATCATAAACTGCACTGGTTTCTCACAGATATTTAAAATTCGTCTTCTTATGCTACAAGTACATCCGATACCAAGACGCAGTCAAATCTTTGGATGTAACTCGTTTGGAACCCCACTGTCATCTCTGGCAAATTCTCTCACTTATGGTTTCGATGTAAAGTAATACAGGCTTCTTAAATGGAGTGTGTGCATGAAATCACTCTCTAAATAAGAAGTACTATGTACTGCTACTTAGTGTACAACACAAGCAAAAGAAGCCGGCACAACTGAATTTACCATTATAAAGATCACTTTTGTGATCCACCTGGCTCATTTCTCAAAGAGCCATCTGGCTTACACTGGCATATCTAAAAGTAGTCTTTGGTCCATTAAGCATTAAAATGGAGTGCTTTTCCATTTTTTTTCATCTTTTGTGCATGTTACAAATAATAACATATTTTTAAAAAGTGATAAAGATTAAATTGCTCTATATTCCACAATTTAAATTGATGACAGTAGCTGTCATCCTGTTGTCATGAACAAGCATTTTTCACATTGCAGCCTGGAAAGGGGGGAGGGGGTTGGAATGCACCACCGCACCTGTTACTTAGTTTTTAGCTAACATCAGTTATATTGATTTTTTTTTTCCAATAATATTCTCACTGAATTTCATCTGAGAAAAAAATTAATCTTATTTCATCTGAGATAAATGGAGGCTCCAACATTGGGCTATACACACAAACATACATATATGTATCTTAATCTCCAAGGTACAGACAATGGATCACTAAGAATTCTGCAACTCATGATATGTAAAAAACAAAGAATTTTTTTTTAGGCCTATTATTGGAGCCCAACTGTTCAAGGGGTCAGTTGCCTCTCATTTCTCCCATATTCATGTTAAAACTCATTCTCAAAAAATAAGGCCTTACTTTAAAAAGGTAACACCAAATCTAATTAGAAATAAACCTGCTGATTCTGCATGTTTCCCTAGATTTCCTTAGCAGCTCAAGGGTTTTAGTGATGGATCATTAGGCTGAGAGCAGAAGTGTATTCTTAGTTACACAGATCTGCACAAATGCTATATTAACAATTGGGGTCTCTTTTATAACTGTGAGGAACGACACAGCCACAGTAGAGCTAAGCATGTTCTAGACTCAAACCTGTCAAATTTATGTATCAATCAAATGAATTCCATGTCTGAGAACATGAGGAGGTCCTGAGGACCTCTATGTATTTATTGCCTCTGTGTGCTGTTCAAAAACTACTGGACTTTACCACAAAAGTAGACACAAAAGTGACTGCAAAAACTTTGGGGAAATATATTTACAACCTTCATAAAAATGTATAAATTCATTTCCTTCAAAATACTCCTAGTGTATTATTGTTACACAGATGGCTGTAAACAATAGAAGGTTACAAAACAATAGTGTTGGGGGCTAAGTCAGGTTTTGCAATCAACACAGCATTTACTCTTCTCATAACTTACAACCTGAAATCTTCCTACATGAAAACTAAAAAATTATTTCAGTAAACAGTAACAAAGTATTTTTAGCGGAATACTTGTGCCAGCAGCCAAAACTGGTTAATGTTGTTCAAAATAATGTATTTTAAGAAGTATATCTATG
Organism: Anthoscopus minutus; assembly: GCA_013399455.1. NCBI lineage: Eukaryota > Metazoa > Chordata > Aves > Passeriformes > Paridae > Anthoscopus > Anthoscopus minutus. The sequence continues at coordinate 57,513 of VWYI01009669.1, forward strand.
AATCAGATTGGCTTTTCAATCTGAAGCAGATTTTCTTTCACTAATTTACAGAGAGCTCTTTAAAATAATGAAATTTATAAATAGAAATGAATTGTCTAGATATTATTGCTTTAAAACTTAGGTTAGTAATCATAATTTAATACAATTTTTCCATAGTACTGAAGGAGGAGACTGCAATTACTTACAAGTATCTTACGAGTACTGATAACAGTACAGATTAATTTGGCTGTTGCATGCCTCTTCTTATATCATTCTTTAATGAGTTTTGTCAAAATCTTTGTTACTTAGCTAACTGACCACTGCAGAAAGCCAGCAATTATTTTGGCAAAACTAAATACAACCGTATCATAAAAGCTAAGTCCAGAATGAGCTAACTTTAAGCAATGGCATTCCATAGAATGCTGAATTAATTTTTTCATCAAATTTCTAAGTATTATCTGTATCTTATCTTGCTGTAACCCTATAAGCTACTAAATCCAGCATATGTAATCATTATGGGAAGGGTTCCAAATTGTAAATTTCCACTCAAATGCAGAATTAGCAATTTCAAATAGATTTCATAAATCAAGTCTACGCAGATCTCTTCTCACTCCTCTTGGTCCCATCAAAAAACCCAGCCATATTTGATGAGGACAGAGGCTTTTCTCGAAGATCTACAAACTATTTGGTAATATATAGCTGGAGAATTTATTGTTTGAAATAGCAATTAACAGAATCTCAAGGGGCTTTGCATCTTCTGAGCACATGACTGCAGACAAAACCATGGACAATATATTCCTCTTCAGAAAAATATGATTTCTCCCACAACAAAAAGAAAAACAAAACCACACACACACACAAACCACACATACACAAATCACACCCCCCCCCAAAAAAAAAAAATTTTCCAGTTAATCCTCTGTAGTTTTTCCACATGGAAATAGAGATAGAGAGCTATGACACAGGGGATCAGTAATATTCCCCATGTCTCGACACAGGTTGCCAATAGTCATGGTAACTGTGGGCTTCCCAGAATCACATGGCAACCTTGTTTACTTTTCCTCATCTGTTTGCTTTCTACATTTCAAGCATCTTCACTTAAGGAAGTTCACACTGAGTAAAATACTTCTATGTCAACATAAACTCCTCACTCTTCCTGTATTTCAGGAGACTTAGGAAGAAACCTTCCTGCATTTTCTCTCCCAGTATCCTATAGATAGTTTTTAACTGTCAGCAGCTTCAGACTGCTGCTAGAAAAATTCTTGAAAAATCTGACACTGCTTTGGAGTAGTAATAATTAACCAGCAGCTAAAAAGTTAAAACTACTTTCTTTGCCAATGATGATATCGGTCTGTTCTTTTACAGTTCTTTTACAGGAACGTCACGATTTTGGCATTTAATTGACAGAAACAGCGCTATATGGAGAAAATGTAAGACATGACACATACCTAGACCATCTTATGTAAGCCTGTGGATAATTTGTTTGCCTGACAGGACTGCATGATATGGAAATGTTCCCAACACTCCAGGAGCTGTGCTGTGTCCAAGTCAAACACACCACAGAAACAGTGAAAGCTTGCTTTCTCTAGATTGGCATGTTGAAACTGAGCCTAATATGATTGATTTCAGGCTGCAACTTATGCCTTTGCAGGGACATTAGCACAGTCCTCCTGCCTGGCTGCTTGTTTCCATAAATGTACAATTTAGATGAGATCTATACCTCATGGTCAGATTTGCTGACAGATAAGCATGCACACTGAAAGAGCAAGTGCACAAATCTTAGGTGGGTTTTTTTTTAAACAAGATGATGTATTTTCATCACACCCACTATAGTAAGAAGCTTGACAGAGCTAATAGACTCACTCCTGTGTTGGCATTCCTTCTTAAAAAGAGTATAGGTACTACAGGAATGACAATAACACTCCATAGATTACTTCTACTTTTCACTCAGATCATGCTGTTGTAGGCTACACAATGCACTTTGTTAACATCCAGCTGTAACACACACACGAAACATGGAAAGAATAGAGCAGTACAGCTAAGATTTTTCACCACCAACAAAAACTTCCTAAAAGATGTACTTCCTCTCTGCAGTTTGCTATTCTTTATGTTTTACTGCATTCGATCTTTCTTGCTTTTTTTCGCATAGTCACTGTGAAAATATTGCTGTATTTTCTTATTAAAAATGTTCCTTTTTTTCCACTATATTGAATTTGACACATTGTTTTGCCATTCACAGGCCACACTCCTGAGATAACCCTAGACATCCCTAGGTACTTTTCAAAAGATATTTTCACCTGTTGCTGCAGACTTGAGCACAGGTTGTGGTTTTAAGGCAGACATCAGTAGGTGGGGAACAAGATGGCAGTGATGCATGAAATGAAATGTAACATGTATCAGGCCTAATGACAGCGGGACAGAACAGGGGTGAAGGTGTACAAGCTCTTCACAGCAGGAGGTCTGACAGACCACAACACTCATATGCCGTGGTACCTGGCTGCTTTCTGTGCTTAGATCAGGGGGTTTACTGGACGTTCTTACCCACGTTGTGCCTTGCTGTATCATTTAAATCTAGACTACCACAAGATGTTCCATTGCTCAACAGGCACTGGCCTCCCACTGCTGCTGCTTGCCAGACTTAAACAGAAGTTTGCAACATATTGATTCCTCTGGTTTACTCTCCTAAGTTTAGGAAAGACTCATTCATAATTTAATTTGGAAAAATAAATAAAGGCAAAAGTTTAAAGGGCAAAAAGTTTCAAAATAAAAATTTCAGATTACTGAAATCTAGGTAATGAACTTAACAGCTGGGATTTATTAAGTTTCTTCTAACAGGAAATATGAAGCCACCCTGTTTCACCATGTCTGTTCACTTAAATCAGTCCATAATAATCTCAAAGATCCATTTTTACACAGTTTATGCCCATAGATCATTACTTCTGTCTACAACCAGAGTACATAAACTCAATTCTGGCAAATAAGAGACAGCTAAAAAGCATCAATGGAGGTAATACAATAAAACTTGCAGGACTTGATCAGTTTCAGGCTAGAGGCAAGTTTGCTAATCGCAGATTTGCTGCATCCACTAAAAGACTGTCTCTCATGCAACCAGATTTGTGCCTACACTAGAGAACATCACAGAGTCATTATGTGCTTCACTTAATTCTTATTTAAGAATCCCGAATACTGTTTTTAGTTCCTGTGTTCAAGGTTTTCTTTGTTTGCACATAAAAAGAAAACATTAGTACTTTTAAATGGAACTGTCAACATGTGTAACAGCGGTGGTTATTATGAAATCACAGAAGATGTTTGTTCCGATGACAACCACACTGAAAAATTAAATATATAGGCCAGACTCTTCATGACCCCAGCAACCTGTAAATTGTGATTATCCCTCTCCCCAGCAAAGGCTTGTCCTCTTGATAAAATTTCATAACATCGTGACAAATTTCTTTAAAAGGAAGAGGCTTAGTAGATACTCACAGCTTTGTAATATGCTGTTGGATTTTGATTGCAATTTTAAGTCTGCTTCTTTTGCAGATCTTCCCTGAAACTGACTTCACACAGAAAGCCTATATTAGGATTTTTATATTTGGGGTTTCTAGACATTTTTATACCACTAGCAAAGTAGCATTTCTAGATTTAAATAAACACTAAAATATAAAATAAGATTGAAAGTACTCTAGAGTTTAGGAAACTGTGTTAAGCTACATTCATTTCTGCTATCTTAGATAATACTTATGTATAAAAGGAATATGGTTTTTTTATTGCCTCTTAAAAATATCCATTATATATTTTTATAGCCAATGCTTTATCCTTCTAATATGGCAGTAAAAAGTTAAACCGCAACTGACTTCTGATACAAGCATTTCAGAGGTAAAGAAATAAAGTACCCTCTGTAACTAACATAAAGTGTTCTGAACTGAAAACTGGGTGAACGCTATGACTTAAAAAGAGATAGTTTACTTCTAACTTTAGGAGTCCTTTATGTAGCCCAAGCATATGACAGTATTTGATTCTTCCAAGGTTTTAGGGCTTTTCTAAATACTCATTACGGAAACTTTTTTCCAGAATCAAAGGTAAAAAATGTAAACAAATACAATAAATTCACCTTAATCTGCTGAACAGAAAGTTTCTTTGTGAGAAGTACAAACCACATGTGATAAAGTACAGAGTACTGATAGTAAGAGCAAACTATGGCAATGTAAACATTAACATTAGCTGTTCTGCTAATTTCTTCTCAAATAGTTAGCTAACGTATTGCTCCACTGATGCTGAAAGTAGGAACAGGCTCTCATGTAGTCATCTGTTCCCAAATTATAGTTGTACTGCCTGTTCTTCAGAGAGGAAAGAAAGGACCATTTACATAATCTCTCTGGAACCAGACTAACTACTGCCTACTTCATCTTTTGGTCTCTCTAATTCCTAGACATTATCCATTTCGAGACATTTTCAGCAATGTCTGTGACATACTGGCCCCTTAAGGACAAATGTAATGGAAAGCTAATTTGAATTAATTTGTAAGTAACTAACAAAAGTCAATCTTAAAATTTTAAGCTCTCTAACATAGTTACCCTAGTCTAAAAGCTTGTCTCCACTCTCCAGTAAAGGAGTATTCGCCAAATGAAAGGGTGTAAGAAGAACCTGAGTTGCCATCTGAATTGAAAATGAAGTCCTAATTTCAGCAACCTTGCACACCAAATCAGTGCAACACTCGTTTTTCACAGAAACATAACTTTTTGCAATTCTAGAAATGAATTATAGATAAACATTTAACGGTTGTGAACAAAAGATTGGTTCTGAGCTGCCCCAACAGTGGGGCAGGGGGTACTGTGGCCTTGCCCAACTCACCTGCATAGCACTGGGGCAGCACTGCCCCAGCCCCCTTGGTTATACTGGAGTGCACTGGGATATAGGGGGCCCAAATGGTTTATACAGATCTGGACTGGGTTGTACAGATTCGACCAGGTTTAGACTGGGGTTATAGGGAGATATACTGGGACATACTTGGTTTGTTCAGTCTAGAGAAGAGGAGAGTGAGGGGAGACCTCAATGTGGTCTTCAACATTCTTACAAAAGGAAGTGGAGGGGCAGATGTAAGATATACAAGATACAAGATCTCTACTGTCACACCCAGTGACAGGACTCCAGTAAATTGATTGAAGCTGAGTCAGGGGAGGTTTAGGTTGCATATCAGGACAAGATTCTTTACCCAGAGGGTGGTTGGGCACTGGAGCAGGCTCTCCATGTATGTGGTCACAGCACTAGGTCTGACAGACTTCAAGAAGTGTTTGGAATCTTGGGCACAAGGCATTACTCCTGGGGATGGTGCTGTGCAGCGCTGGGAGTTGGACTTTGATGATCTTTGTGGATCCCTTCCAACTCAGGGTATTCTTTGTTACTGGCCTGGGTTATACTGGGATGGACTGCGATATACTAGCCTGGACTCAGTTTAGGCTGGGATGAACGGGGAAATACTGGGACTTACCAGGCACGACTGGTTCATACGGGTTTGGACCGGGGCAAGCCAGGTCCACAGCCGCGCTCCGCCGCCTCTCGCGCCCCGCTCCTCACGCGGCCCTCCCAGCGCCGCGCGCACGCGCCCAGCCACTCCCTCGCACGCCGCCGCCACTTGTTTTGGAGGCGCGCGTGG
>VWYI01009670.1:0-68546 GCA_013399455.1 Anthoscopus minutus
GATACTTTCTGTGCCTCTGACTCCAACAGGTATCAATAAAGGAATGGCCCTGGCAAAATATTAAAGGCTTGACTTCTCTACTGCTAATTTAAGAGCTGGCAACTGAGGTTGTTATTGCTCCCATACTCAGCAGTAGCTGTCCCTGCCACTGATTTAGTCTTCATCTGTCATATTCTCAAGCTGCTCAGAGGCCGTCTTAGAAATACTGAGGTCCTGTCTGCTCACGGTTTCTCATAGCTTGATTTCTCTTCCTACTATCCATGCTGATATCAAGACTGTTTGAGAGCACCCCATCCTCAGTGAATGAACACCTTTTCATTCATAGTAGCTTGTAAACAAGTTCCCTTCAGTGGTTTTCAGATCTGACTGAGCTTTCCTGATTGAGACTGAAGAGCCCTATACCTTTCCATGGCTCCCTGGGTGTCTCTGGCTGGTGTTGCAAAACTCACAAGTTCATTACAGGCTGCATATGGCCTGTGTCACTTCTACTCCTGCCAATTTTACATTTTGGCCTTTTCTAGAGAAGAGTGGAGATATGGCAGCTCTTCAAAGAGTTTTATGCTTAGCACTGAGTGCAGATTCCAGCTACCTTTCCCTCACTGCTTTGCAGGGGAAGCAGCATCACTTCTGCAGTGGAGGTATCTGATTACATGTGTTGTTGCAGCTACACGATGCTTCATCTTGGCAAGCCTATTATTACTACTTGAAAAAATATTTATAGCAATATCATGTCTCAGAAAGGCTCCCACTTTTAACCAGTTTTATTTCAGAAGTTTTTGAGAAGTGTAATAGAAAACCTGTTATTATCTTCTCACTTTTTTCTTCTACTTTATCCAAATTCCCTACTGCCTGATGACTTTATTTGGTTTTATATACATTCTGACTGTGTGGGGAAGTATTTCAGTGGTAGTGTATGTCTCCTATTGGAGGCTTGTTATTTTGTTGCATGCAATTCACTAAACCCCATGCCTTCACTGGTCTCGGAAATTTTGTCTTCTGTACCTTTATTTTTACCACCAAAGTAAAGGCAACTTTAACATTTTTATGTTGGCTTTGTTGTTCAGGGTTTTCTTCTGATGTAACAGAGTAATGTACTTTATACACAGAGGCACACACACAAAGATTTTGTATTCTGAATGCTTTTCTCTTATCAGTTGTTATTGTGTATAACAGAAACAACATCTGTCAAGTAAGACAAAGCTAGGAGGCTTTTAAGGGGACATTGAAGTAGTAGGAGAGGAAACGTCTAAATCCAATGTGTATGATTCTTATTTTAATTCACAATGCTGTATTGGGCATTTTTTATTCTTTATACCTCTTTGAATAGTGACTTTATGTGGTAGATACACTTCACTTTTCCTTGCTCAGCTTTTTTATCAGAGGCTTGGAAATTGCTTTAGCTCTCAGTTAAGAAATCTGAATTCCTGCTCTCTTCTAACATGTTCTCAGCCATAATACTCCAGTGCAAGGAAATTGTTCTTGAATCACGGCAAATTAACTGCAGTACAACTGCACTCTTTCTGGGATGCTTGAGCACTTTCGTATGCTCACATTTATACATGTTTGAATGTATGTAGAAGAGACACAGTAAGTGCAGCACCAGAGGGGACTGTCATTTTTCTGAAAGTTACTGATCACCTAGGGCTCACTACACCAGAACTTGTCCATCCAGCAGAGCATTGTAAAACGTGGTTATCCAAACTCACAGATGTACTCAAAGGGCTTTGAATATATATTCCTGGACCTATCAAACTGCTGGTTCATAGTAACTAGTTCAGCTGTCTTTGGACTATGTAAGGGTCTTTTACTTAATTCTGCACCTCCATGAAGAGACTGAGTGGTTGCCAGCAGTTAATTTCATCAAGGTTGCTGTTAGTTCTCAAAATTGAAAAATTACTGACTTTTTTTTTCCCTCTCTCTCTATTTTGTGGCTTCTTTACTAGGGATGTGAATTAATTGAGACCATGGATCAGGACCTCACAGATTTCACCAAATGCCTTCAAATACTCCAGAAAAAGATAGAGAAGAAGGGGCTCCAGGTAAAGACAACACATCTTTTTTTGTCTGCTTCTTAGTACTTACTCCTTTTCTCACTGTATTTAGGTTTATCTTTCAAGTTTGCCCTGAAACGAAACTATTTTCAGTAGCGTTGACATTCCGCAGTTTTACCATAATTTACTGCACGTTTTGTAAGCATTGATGCTTCTGCTAAAAGGAATTACAAAGTATGTCAATGAACAAGTGTTAACTTTCTTAAAAGGCAACTTGTATTGATTTCTGTTAATGAACTACCCAAAGTGCAGAAGGCTGTTGTGGCTGGTGTTCAAAGCAAGAGTCCCACTTTGGCATGTAAATGTATTTTCAAGTCTTGGCACACTAAGCCTTGATGTTCATCCCCTTTCTCTCCCATTTCAAACGTGGAATGGAGAGGGGAAATCTTATCCTACCAACATTACAAATGGTAAGCAATACCTCTGTCTGCAAAATGTTCCTCCCGTGGAAACAAGGGCAGACTTTGAAGAGCAACCAGTGCACTAAATTTAAAAGAAGCCATATGTAATTGTCCAGCTGTTTTCACTGGAAAGGCAAGGGAGGCAATATTCCCCCTGCCCTTCCACAGTTTAATTTCAGGGGCCCACTTGTTTTGTCTCTGAGATGCACAGTTAAAATTCATTGGGAATTTCAAATGTGATGAGTGTTCCCCAAATGCACTCTTGGGATTGCTGCCCTTTCCTCCCCATGGAACAGTCATTCATAAGAGCTGGCCTCTCTCTTCTGCTCTTCATGTATGAGTGAAGAGAGGGAGCAACTGCTGCATCCTTTATCCACAGGGAGAACAAGAGGCGTGTAAGAAAATTAAAGCAATATCACAAAGTGGGAAGGGACATGTAAACCTCTCTTTCCATTTTCACTGTAGCAGAATAAGAAAGTTGCCTGGTTTCCTGAGATCACCGTACTCCAACAAAGCAGCAAGGGATTGAAAAGCCAACACACTTCTCTCCTTTTTCCCTCCTCACTCCAGGCTGATTAGAAAAATTCACCAGTTTTTGCTTAAGCTGTTTTAAAACTTCTTGTTCTAAAGACAATAAATGTCCATGGGACACTTTGGAGTGCTGTCACATAATGCCCATCTGAAATTGCATCTCAGTACAATGCTGTTGTTCATCAGGGTTTTTTTTCTCCACCAATATAGACAAAGATAGGATGATTTCACCATACAGTTCTCTCACTGTCTGGCTATGACCCAGGAAACACTTTATAAAACAGTTTCTTTTCTTCCCTCCTATAATTTATCATCACAAGAGCTCAGAGGAGTGTCTTTCCATCTGTGACAGGAACAGTATGAATGCCATTGCAACAGATGAGCCACCTATGGCTAGGATTTGTTTTGAATTTGGCAAGTAAGGTGCTTTCCTCTTAATAGAAATATCCTTACAATGAAGAAAAACTTAAATGTTTCCTGGATTCAATTCATTTTCCAATCACAGGTATTGCTAGAGAGGGAATTTTTAAAGCTGTTACAAGGTTTTATGATGAATAGTCGATGTGTGGTTAAAATAAGAGCAATGGGAACATGACAGCTACAGCAGGTGTGTTTAAACAATAAGCAGTCTATTTGTAAAAGTTTGAAATCTGGCATCACTCACAGTAAAGCTGTGTTAAGTTGGCTAAAGGAGACCACATTGTAATCTTTGAAGATATTTTGTAAAGTACAAGTCTGCATGTAATTGCAGTAATTGTGTAGTGTTCATGCCAATGCACTAAACCTAATATTTCAGTTCACTTATAATTGTATGCTGTTAAGAGGTATACTTTAAATACAATCTGAGTTTTTCAGAGGTGCAAGAAGTAACACAGATAAATTTTCTAAAACTAAGTACCATCTTCATTAAATGCTAGCTACTTCTTGTTTGCTCTGCCTGTTCCATAAAACATAATAAGATCTTATTCATTCAAACTAGATAAAGCATAATGCATTTCTACTTTTGGTCTTCTGCATTCTCTGACTAAGGACTTTGAAGAAGTCATTGACTCCACTTAGGGAGATAAAATATGAAACCTAAGCAAATGTAAGACGAAACTGTATCACAACTCTATAAATAACTAGTTCCGTTTCTAATTTTCCCCTTCTTCAGAAGCATTGGATATAATTCTTTAGTAAGAGGTTTGGTGATAATGCTGAGAATAATTTGATGTCTGGTCCCCAAATGACACAGAAATTCTGAGCACTTGCAAAATACACTGGCCTCAGTTTATGAATGCAACCTCTTAGCACTTCTGAAATTCTAGCCTCTTTATATACCCAAATTTGCACTTAATTTAGATTTCTTTATGGGTAACATTCTGCCATAGGAACTGTCAAGTGGCAAGACAACAGACTGTTCAAGCCATAGACCTAAAATCTTTGAGGAGAATGCAAATTTTTCCAGCAAAGAAAGCTGCTGTAGAATTCTGTGATCACCTGAGAGGTACACACAGAAGAAAAGGAGGTCCAGGGTCTGAAAATCAGGAGGGGATAAAGAAGGGCTTCTTCATCTGCATTTGTGTTTTTGACCTCAAGGATAAACTTGCATGTCACAGAGTAGAGTTATTTTCCTTCTGTAAAATATCATAAAAGCTTTCCTTTTAACTGATATTATTAACTAGGTGGAATATATCTTCCTGGTGCCAGAAAAAATATGTTTGTCTCCAGTTTTGATTTTTCCCCTACTCTATCTAAAGCACTTGTCAAAGCGGAATAAGACAAAGACACTACAAATTTGTTTTCCTGTGATTTATAGTTGAAGTTGCAAAACAAGAAAAGTATCTCTTTAGTATTTTTAAAAAATTGATGCCACAGTCATGCTGTGTTTGCTGCTATTTCTGGATAGCAATATGTTAAGCTGGGAAGTTAATTGCATTCAATGTATACCATGGATCCACAGTCCCATGAGGTAGCTTGTCTAGAAGAAATTCAAGTGACAGCAGCCGAGATATTTAAAACAGGCATCCCTCCATTAGTCAGAGAATAAGTTAGCATTTATCTGCCATACTGAATGGATAAAATTTCTGCTTTGATTTATCAGTCATCTCTATGGAAGTTCTATGTCATGGTGGTTTTTGAGCTCACTTGAACCTATGCAGGCAATGTTTTGTTCCAAAGGGATTAAGTTTGTGTAATTTACTTTCCATATCTCTGTGCCTTTATTCTCCTCCTTTTCTTTCTTCCTGCTCATCCAAATAGCTTTTGAGCAAATAACTTTTTTCAAAAGACTGATAGCATATTGAAAGATAACTATGTCAAACAGCTTTCTTGGAGGTCAGGTGAGTGAGAATGCAGGTGAGGTAGACACTCAGTGGCCCTACTTGTAAAGGGTACCAAAAACATTAGCTTAGATTTTTACTGGTAGTTTGAGAAGGGCCTTAGAAATGTCTTTACCACAAGGAAATATGCAGCTAGAGTTGATGTTCAGCTGAGGTACAAATCTGGGATAAAAAACACCTTGCTAGTTCTTTTCTTGAACTCCTTGTTCAATATAAAGGGCAGTAGTTCTGTCTTCCAGAATAATTAGCCAAATCCATGACTGCTTTTTCCTTACTTCTCAAATAAACACTCTTACAATAGTTTCTGATTCCTCGGGGTAATTAATTTCTGATTTACATTGCATATTTTGGTTGCATAGCCAAGTCATGCAGAAAGCAGCATTGTGGTCATTTTGTATGACCTAAGTCACAGTTATGTATTTATAATTACATACTGCAGTGAATTTTAGGAAAAGCAGTACCCTTTGTATGAGCAAGCTAGAATCAGTCTTAATCTTCCCTCTCCACAGTCCTAATTCATTTGTGAATTGCATTCTTTTGGATGAGTGAAGCAATGAAGTACCACCAAGAGAATCTGACTCCTGAAGTTTCTTCCCAACCTAAAGGCTGTTAGATATTTCTCTTTCTCTTTCTGCATGACTGTGAGTATGCATGCACACACATGCACGTGCAAGTATGTATATAAATGCACACCTTTTCTGGCAGTGTTCCTTCCTGGCCCTAAGTGGTGCTTTTTAAATTTCTTAATAACTCTGTCTTTATTGCTGCTGTGTGTGTCTTTCACATTGTTGATGGTCTATTAGGTGTGCACATTTTGCTTTACTGCTTTAATCGCTATTTTATTCATTCTGTAGTTATGTGAGTACTTTCCTTTCTTCATTACAAGACCTTCAAATAAACTTATTTCTGTCTGGTACTACTTTCTGTTCTTAATTTTCTCTCATCTTAACATAAGCTATTTCAAGAAACCAACTGAACTGGCAAAATGATAGGCAAGCTTACAATATCTCTTATTTAGGGATCAACAGATCTTGCATTAGAAGTGTATGCTATTATCTTTGATTTGCAGATTAGAAAGCAGAAATACAGAAGCAATTTGTCCACAGTCTATCAGCATGCTAATCATTATAGCTGGGAATGATCCTCCAGTTCCCAATATTCTTCAAATGCTCTTTCAATAACAACATCTCTGGTCTCACTCAGCTTGTAGAGGCTCATGCCAGTGAGAACTGAAAGTGTGTTTATCAATTTTGCAGCTCCAAGAAGAATACTCAATATAAAGATAGATTTAAGCCATTATCTCGGAGTTACAAACTGTGCTTTCCTTAACTGTTTCATCTAAAATACCATTTAGTCTTAAAACTAAGCTCTGGGACTTTTCATTTAGCTTTATTATCTTTTCTGCTTAAAAAAAGTTAAAGCGGCTCATTTGGTTATATGGGGTGAGGATATAAAAAATTAGTTTTATTGAAACCTACATGCCTTTTAGTGGTTTAATGTTAGTGTGTTTAAATTGATAAAAGCGCCAGTGTCAATATGGAAAAGGGGAAAATATCCAAACCAACTCTTCCTAAAAATCCTTGGCAATAAAGGGATACTCTACTAACATTTTCATTTTTAAATTATGCTTCAGAGGTTCAATCGATCAGCAGTCTAGGCTATTAATTCTTTCAAGTGAAATAAGCATTCTTACCTCTGTACTTTTAAAAGTCAAATCAGTCCACTTTCTTTTGTGTTGAGCAAGGCTAAACAAGTTAGTGAAGTCCTATGTTTATAAGGTGCCAAAGAGAAGACAGTGATGTTCATATATCGCCTTCCACTGTGCAGTGTTCAAACAGCTTAGTAAGACAAGCCCCCTCTGGTTTGTCTTTATATGAGAAAAAAAGGCCCTGAAGGAAAACCTAAAGTACCCTAAAAACAAAAAGATACTTTAAAAGAGAGTAATTTTTTACATAAAGGCGAGTTCCACAGAGAAAGGGTATAATTGTTGCAAATACTGGGCTCTGTTTGGCTTAATTTTCATTTTGTCTATCAGTTGAGGTTATTCTTGATGATGTGACATTTTTTAGCAGTAAATAAATTGGTTTCATTTCCTGACTCAATCATAATTTTGCTGCTTATGTTGGTAGTTGGTAATTTCAAGATGGAGCACTGCTTGTTTTCATTTCTGAAGACTTTTGGGTATCCAGAATAGTAGTGGGAATGGCTCTTAAAGCAAAAGCAAGGAATGAGGATAGTCTGTTACCAGGATTTGAGAATAGGGAAGTTACTAAATACCAAAATAGTGAGGAGAGGCAGGCTGGAAAATCCCAAAGCTGGATTCAGCTGGAGCTGAAATGTGAAGCTTTTATAAGAATCAAAGAATTACAGAATGGTTTGGGTTAGAAGGGACCTTAAAGATGATTTAGTTTCAACCCATAGCCACAGGCAGGACCCCTTCAGCTAGACCAGACTGCTCAGGGCCCCATCCAGCCTGGCCTGGAATGCTTCCCAGGATGGGGCATCCATAAATTCTCCCTGTAACCAGTTCCAGTGCCTCGCCACTTGACCTGAAGGACCATAAGAAGCATAAGGACACTGAAGCTTGTGGATTCCAAATCTATATGGAAGGAAGGGCTGAGAATAAACCTGTTCAGCTTTGGTGGCACTACTGAGTTTTTTTTCTTAATGCTTCACAGAAGGAGAATAAAAATGCAAATGAGATATATTTTAGGGGAAGTTAAATATGTGTAATGAAAAGGTTCTTATTCTGTCAAGTGCTGCATCAAAAGATTTTTCATGAGTTATTAATAGTAATCTTCATAAACCTTTCCTGTCCAAAAGAAACAAATGGATCTGAAGTGTTTCCTGTTTATTCCCACTTCTAAAATGCAGAATTTCATAATACTTTTCAACAGGAATAAATCCCTACTGTAGGGTGTTCAGACATATACTTAAAGACTATTTTAACTCTTTAAGGTCCAAGTCTACCTTCTACGAATGCAATATCTAATCCATCTTTCCTACTGCTGAATTATTTTAATGCTTTCCATTGTAAAGGTATGGCAAAATGCATTTGTTATACAAGATATCAGAATTTGTCAGTTCCCAAAGAGAAACCCTAATATCATGTAAGGTGTCTTCCTGTTCCACTATAGCTGTGACCATCAAGACACACTGAGTGTCTTTGCCCTCAAGTAACTTTATGCAATATGGGTGTCTGCAAGAGCACAGTGCATCACATACCAAGAAGCTTTCTTATGTAATCTTTGGTTGCTCTACTGGGGCTTTTTTTGGACCTATGATGATAATTTTTAAGATAGGGCAGGGACTCTAAAGAACACATGGATTTCAGCTTGTTTGTTTAAAAAAGTTAAATCCCATATCAAGCTTTGGGGAGAAGAAGAACACAGGAAAAAATACTGTTTATTTAGGCAGTTCAAGGGATTCAAGAGATCAAGGATATGCTCATTAACAGGACTGCAGAAGCTAATAAGGAAGCCAGCAACTCTTCTCTCAACTTAATCAAAGGCTAAATATATTTGAAAGAGAAAGCGTGAGGTTACTAGAGGCGATGCACTGTTCCCTTTGCAACCACCAATTTTGCTCTGTTTATAACTTTCTTGTAGGAGATGTGATTCTCCTCTCCCCTTCAACCCCTTCTGCTTTGCAGGAGCACAGCTTCCCTGAGAGCAGCTATTGCTAATGTCACTGCCCCCATGCTGGGAAGGTGGTTGGGCTACAAGGACATACATTTTCCTCTAAAGACTGTCATACTTGCATTGACAGAGTCTTGGACATAGATATTGTCATGGGAGATCTTGAACAGCCATATCTTTTGACACCTGGAATTTTTTTGCTTTTCAAGGACTGAGAGCTCAATTTGTTGCCTGAGATTTTCATAAATAACTTAGGTTTGGGGTTTTGGTTTTTTTTTTTGCTTGACACATGAATACTTTGGTGTTATTAATTCCCATAAGTTACAACTGTTTTTATTAGAGTCTGTTTACTTAATGGAATATAAGTTTATTGTTAAGCATATCAAGAAATTTGAGCTAGTATGATATTGTAACTGCAGGTTGTAATAGAGCAGTTTGCATCTCAAATATGGTTTCTTCTCACTAAATTGAGATGCTTGTCAAGAATGACAGGGTTTTTTGACTGTTGTAAAGATAGTCTCATAAAAACTTCTAGCAGTTTTTTACATTCCTGAGTGTAAGAAGCACTGGCTTTAGAGAGCACACTTTCATAACTTCATGAGCTGCAGTTATCTGGTCCTTAAAGCTGAAGTTGAATCAGTCAACAAATTAACTTCTGTAGTTTCTTTTCTTATCCTATTCAAAGAATTTATTTAACCTAAGTAATGTAGATAAGAATGCTTCCTTGCTTGTTTTGATTTGTTTAGGATTTTTTTGCCATGACATATTCCCTCTTTTTGTAATATTATGTGGCCTTTGAATAACCAAGTGAAATTGTAATATTGGCAAAAGCTTTTGAAACAGTGGTGGCTCTTCCTCATTTCCTTTCCTTACCTAGAAAGGAGTACTGGGGCAGAGGGGAGAGGAAGGTATTAAGACCATTGGAAGGTAAAAGTGTATAGCTAGTGCTACACAGAAATGTTTTAGCCTGTAGTCCTGAGGCCTCATTATTTTCTTCAGTCCTTTGGCTTTTTCTGATATTTAACTCTGAACCTCTTTGCTGATACCAGTGCTGTACAAGAAGGGGCAGAGGCGTGTAGAGTAATTTAACTCTTAACAAATATTGAGAAAATGAGGCAGCCTGGTAACATATGAAGGGCCCCTACAGTATTCCCACAGTAAAAAAAGGCAGTAGCACAAGCTCAACAAAAGTAGGGACTGAAGGGTCTTCAGAGCAGAGCTGACCTAGCAAACAAGCTTTGCTAGTTCTAATGCTCACGCTATTCCTTATTAAATCACCTACCTTTTACTTTGCCACTGACAGGAGATGGTGTCTTCAACTTGCCTAAAGAACCCATTGAGTTTCCCTTTTAAACAACTGAACTAAGTACTGAACAATTAAAGCTCAGTATTTTCTGCAAATTAAATGTGAACATAAAATGTTTACAGCTTCACAAGCGCCTCCAGTTTAAGAAATCATGCTTCATTTCTTTTTAAGTGTGTGGCTAAATTTATACGGTCTAGAGGACAGTGCAGAAAAATAGAATACATTCTGTAATTACTCAGGCTATGTTTAACTCACCTGCAATAAATACTGAACCTATGCTGAAAACGAAAATTGACATCCAGATCATAATATACTTCCTTCAGTATAAAAATATATCCAGCTTCTTTGAAACAAATGTATACATTCAAGATTTCTTTCTGCAAGTCTGCACTCCCTTAGGAAAAAAAGTCATTGTGTACTGCCCAGGTATTCAGTGAAATCACTCCAAAGAGGAACCATTCACAGAATAAGGCCTGAGAGACACAGGAAAAATTTTCCATCTTTAGTTTCAGGTCTTATATTTGTCCCTGTAGTATAATAGGACAGGTTATTATCCCCTTGTTCATCATCAAGATTAATGTTCACACCAGCTGAAAATATTACTGTTCTATTGGGACCTATTGGGAGCTTTTCAGACCTGTGTGAACCCGAGTTTAAACATTTTAAAAAGCAGAGCTAACACCTCTCCCTAGCTGGGAACAAGTGCCTCTCCCTGTTGCGTCCTCTGCGATGCTGCTGCGGGAGAGTGAAGGTCCTCCAAAGCTCTGCCTTACTTGCCTTTTATACAGGCTTCACTGCTAAATGTTACAATAGGAAAGTGCCACAATTGTTACTCTTAACTCAGATGAAACAGAAAAAACTGTATATGTGTGTGTACATATACATGCATGCATACATACATATATACATATATAAGTATATATACACACATATATATAATGGAAATGGAGGTTCTTTTAAGTTTCTGTATTTTGTATGGAATGTTTCCCCTTTAAAATCTATCATTCTTTCCTTAAAATTTGACACCTAAACTTGATATGACAAAATAGAAAACAAAACCAGGCAGAAAGTTAGTTTTAAAGGAAAGACCTGTTCTAGGAAGCCACAGGAAAGGTCTCAAGAAAACTTTCAGTAGTGTTCAAGTCAGAATTCTCTGTTCATGGGGATGTAAATGCCTGTGGGCAGCTCGCAGTGTTTCATATGGACACCCTTGGCTAAAGAAATTCTACCCCATTGCCTAACAGTATCACAAGTTTGTTTAGCTTCCTTTGTGGGCTTTCCAAGGGTCCTGGACCAGCATCTGAGCAGGAGCTGAAACAGAACCCCATGAAGTTGAGGTGAGAAGGGAAATACACATCTTCTCTTCATCTCAGCCTTCTAGAGAAACAGGCATAGTTAATGGCCTATTGGGTTTGTGTGCCCAGGTGCTGGTGGAGTGCACAGGTTTCTGTGAGGAGAGGCACACCTGAGCCCCTCAGCCCAGGCAGGGAGGGATGGCTGTGCCAGCCCCAAGGGCAGAGAAAAGGATGGGCTCCAGCCTCCAGATTCGCCTGGAGAACCCTGGGCAGAGCAGATGGATCTCTCCAGAGGAAGAGGCAGCCTGTGCAGAGGAGCCCATGCTGGAGCAGGTATCTGCCTGCATGGTGGAGCAAATATCCATACTGCAGGCAGTGGAGGGCCCTGTGCCAGAGCAGGTGCATGTGCCCTGAAGGAAGATGCAGGCTGTAGAGAAAAGCCCACACAGGAGCAGGGCCCTGGCAGGAGCCACAGTATGTGGGGGACCCAAGGAAGAGGAGTTTGTTCCTGAAGGGCTGGGTTCTGTGGAGAGAACTCCAAACTATAGCAGTTTGGAAGATAACGAAGGAGCAGCAGAGAGGAGGTGATATGAAATGACCACAGTGCCCTGTTTTCCTGTGCCACTTAGGGGAATGGTGAGATAGAGAACTGAGGAATGAAGGAGTGAAGTTGGGCATGTAAAAAACATGGGTGATGGAAAGGTGGGTTTAGTTTTATATTTTTTTCCTCTCTAACTTGATTTTTAATTGGCAATTAATTAAATTATTTTTCGCAAAGTCAAGTCTGTTTTGCCTATGATGGTCATTGATAGTTAACAATTTCCCTGTCCTTGTCCTGACCCATGAGCTTTCTCATCTCATTTTCTCCCCCTGTCCTGTTGAGGAGAGGGAGTGAGAGAGGCTGGGTGAATGCCTGGCAGCCAGCCAAGATTAACCCACCACAGAACTGTAAGAAAATCAAAGAGAAGTTGTCAAAGGGAAATCAAAGGGAAGTTGTCAGGCCTCATGGAGATGTGCAAAGGTACACATGGTCCCACTGATACAGGATATGTATCATGTCTATGGGCCAGCAGGCAGAACTTAAGAGTGTCTGATCCATCAGCTCCTGAGTAGCCAGGGACCTTCCTGTACAAGACTCTGCCAAGCAGGCTGCAGCAGGAGCCACAGTCCAGGGCAAGGCTCCCTGGTTTGGATCGTGGTCTGTATCCACTGAGGGAAGAACAGAGGCTTTGAAGAGAGACTGCAACAAAGAGCCTCTTCCCTGTGCAGTGTCCTTCCCACCTGCTGGCACTGCAGGACTGGATTAGCCTCCAGCACAGGCTGCAGGCTGGCTCTTGGTGAGGGGTGTGGGATGCACAGGGGGTGAGGCATTAGCGCAGGGGTGTGGGGGCCCTGCTGGCTGAGAAGCAGCAGGCTGTACTTGTGTTGCCCTGCTGATCTTGTGACAACACAGAAATGTATTGGAGGGAGGGGGAGGAAGGCTACTATGGTAAAGACTGACAGCCAGAGTTAAGAAAAATGTGGGATACAGAGCTCACAATAAACAGATTTTCTTGAAGGAGATTTTTTTCCATCCTTGAATTGTTCATTGATGAGAGTTTTTAGTTAGTTTGTGTTTCTTATTTTAACTCCTGGAGACAGTATTCAGAATGATTAAAAACATGTGCCAAACACAGCTTTTGGCACTGGATGCAAGTGGCTATTAGATCATTGAAGATATCTGCTAGGCCATTTTAGTATGATCTTTAAAGGGCCTTTTGCATTGCTCCTAACCTAGGACTTCCTTTCTTAGGGATATGACAGTTTAGTTATTGATTTCACACTTCCATGGTGGTGATACCACAGTGCAGGCTGGATTACAATAGCTCAGTTATGGGAAGAGCAAGGTTAGCTTGTGAATGTTTCTTCATACTGCTTTAAAAGATGAGAAGATTTTATGGTTTTTCAGAAGAAAAGTGATTGATAGTCCTGGAATCCTTGTTCATTCACAAAATAAATGTGTCTAGATCAAAACCAGCACACATTTTTCTCCATAGCATCAGTAAACAGATTGCTTAAGGAGTTCTAGTGCTTTACTTACTCAGAACAGCATGGTAACAGTCAGGAGTACAGACAAACCCTTCACTCAGAAAATCTTAGGTGATAGGAATGCCAGTGACCCTGATCTGACACACAGAAAAATTGTAGAGCTTTGCTCCAGGTGACCAGTAGCAGAGCAGGAGTTGTTGATGTCCACTCTCTACCTCAGGCACAGTGGGCATTGTTTGACCAAGGTCATACACAAATATTCAGCACAAAAGCAGGAAGTCAAATTCAGATTGCTTGGAATCCAGCAGTTCACAAGGATTTTGTCGATTAGGTTTCTTCAGGTAATAAAGAATTAAGTCAATGGTTATAAAGTTTACATTCCACAAAACTGATACTAGATTATATTATATAATCTAGTTGCTCTCAGACATTCCATTTACCTGCAAGAGAGGGCAAAGCCAAAGATTCATTTTTTGCAATGAAATAGTTATTCAACCAGAGATGTAAACACAAATTCAATAGTAAAGCCAAGCTTAAAATGTTTCCAGCAACTCAAGTCTATTTCTGGATTTTGAGATTATCTTTCTCATTTCCAAACATTATACATGTTTCTTGTTAGGCAGACAAATGCAATGTGTTTGCATACTTACTGTCATTACCACAGAGAATTAACCTTTTATTTGAAATAAAAAACATTACCAATAAAGAAAGCACTTGGGTGAAACAGTAAGAAAATTAACATAAAGAGCAAGAAATGCTTTTGAGGGAGCTGGAACAATTTAATATATAGATTAGTGGAGTCAGTGAGGTGAGAATGAAGCTGATTGAAGGTTGTCATCTGAGGTACACAGACAGGATGGCAGCCTTTCACTGAGAGCTCTTGTTCCCAGGAAGAGTCAGATGGCTGAAGCAACGAGAAATTTCTTGCTAAAGTGAGGAAGATTCTACCTGAGCAAAGTTCAGATGCTGCTGCATGGTTCAGCATCTCATTTCTGCAGAAATGAATGTCATGCCTTTTATGTAAAACACTAGCTATGGAGCCAGTGTAATCAACTCAAGTGGACAATGTCTTGCTACATATTTGACATTGGATTGTGGGATTTTAGTAGTCCATTAAATTTACATTGCAATTCTGAGGATGATGTAAAAAAATTACTTATCTGGCCAGCACTAGAGCTGTGACACTGCTATGGGCAAATGAGTTTAAATCTACTCTGGCCCATTTGTTATCAAGAGAAGTGTTAGGTGTATTTTAAAGCCTTTGATACTGAAGCTGATGCAAAGACCAGAAAATAATGTAAACCACATCCTGAGCTGACAAATTGCCTTATGAAGAAGAAAATGCTTTTCTTGTAAACTGGCCAAAATTGATGAAGTGACAAACCAATAAAGTAATAATAAATGCGCTATTCACACTACTACTTATTTGTTTGTTTTTCAACACAAGATACTTTTATATA
Organism: Anthoscopus minutus; assembly: GCA_013399455.1. NCBI lineage: Eukaryota > Metazoa > Chordata > Aves > Passeriformes > Paridae > Anthoscopus > Anthoscopus minutus. The sequence goes on from VWYI01009670.1 coordinate 15,032, forward strand.
TGTGTGTATATATATTTCAGTATATAATAAACTTCCAACACACTAACCACACTACTGCAATAATTTTGTTGTCTATGTCATATTCCTTTAAAAATTAAATTAAAGGAATAGTATTATGAATTCTAGAAAATTAAGAAAGGCTGTGGAAGATGAAAGGATTTCAGTGAAGTGAGAAGGTGCTAAAAACCCACTATGTTCCAATCAGATATCTAACCTGTAATTGGCATACTAATATCTTGGATATTAGCAATGGGTGGTCACCATGATCTCAGACGAGGGGGAAGTTTAGTCATGCTCCAGAACTTTTGCAACACCTTGATTACTCTTGCCTTCCTTTTTTTCCTTTAGGGAAAATCTTTGTAGTTCATTCAATGCTGCTGGTTGTTATCAGTAAATTTGTTTCCTTTCATCTACCCACCTCCCTGAGACTTAGGCATATTTGTTTGCAAGTTGTCTGGCTAAAAGTGAGCTCATGGAGAAGTCCTTTGAATTGTCTGTCCTCTCCCTGGGGAGAGGATTTCTTATCAGAGATAATGAGCATGGTTTTGAAAAGAGTGGGCATCATTTGCTGTCAGTTTGAGTGTTGGACTTCACTCTTACCTGTCATGGTGATGCTGACATTGCAAAGCTAGGTATTGCACTCTTTTTACCCACTCCACTCTTTTCACCTACTCCAGTTCCCAGCTTCCTGTGTCCTTACATGCATGTTCTTCAGTCATAAAGTGAAAATCTACTTTGTATTTAACCCATTTATACTAGAAAGAGGAATGTCAGCTGGGCCAGCTTTCGCAGTGTTTAGCAAACCTGCAAAGAGTTTACAGCAGATTGTCCATTTCAATACCCTCTGTAAGTGGAAGCAGGAACCTGATCAACTTCATTCTGATGTAGTGAGAGCCTCGGCTCCCCTTGGTTACTTCACCCTCTAAATTACAGTTTGCAGGAGAAAGAAAAACTTATGTCCCTGAACTGCCAGCACAAAGTCTTACTGTATGCTTTCCTTCTCCTTTTAAGTGCCCTGCTCTTTGATAGTGAGTTCTAAAACTTTCTCAAGACATACTAACATATGGGTGAATCTTTTAAAATTACTGGATCCTACCCTTAGATTGTCAACTATTTCTGACTTAAGGTTTGATAGCCTTTAAAGATGTTGTGCATGTAATTCAGGTTATAGATCATCCAAGAGAATGTGCCTGCAGTGATCTAAACTGGTCTCTATAGTTATTTATGATTTTATGTCTTTTTTTTCAGGAAATGCACAACACAGTGTGAAAACAAATTGTGTAAGGGGACTGGTGATGGGACATTTAAGTGAAGCATGGACACTTCAATTGAAGTACAGTGTGTTAGTCAAATGTTGCCTGCTGGGCTCATTAGCAGTAACAGGATTAATTCTGTAGCCTGTGGTATTCAGGAAATCATAGTGCAAAAATGAATGGCCTTTCTTCTCTGTAGTGTGGAAATACCTAAATGTAGCAGTCCTTGCGTATTCACTTTGCCTTAAGTTGTGGAATGACAAAGAGTTGTGTACATGCTTTCATGGCACATCCATTTTCTTAAGTTCTTGGCAGAGTGACAGGAGCAGTGATTGCAGGGAAGGAACTGATTGTTTTGTTAGATTGTGATTTTTTGTTGTGTATTTGAGGGGTTATTTTAACAGATGTGATAGCTTTAGGATGAAAAGGTTCTTGAGGTTTTGGTTGCACTTAGCGTCTTTGTGTTTTTTGTTGTTTTTTTTTAATAAACAAAGTGTGAATGCCTAGACCTTCAAATAAAGGCTCTAAAAGTCCTACAATGTCTGGATGCCTGTCACTTCTGCCAAGATTATCCAGTGAAAGATAGTACTGTAAACTGTCATAGAAGTGCAGAATTTTAGTTTTTCTCTCTGTCTCTTCCTCTCATACTCCTGCTGGGTTTGTTTGCATACCTATCACATAATTGTGTTTTTCATTTTCACAATCCATGCAAACTCTAAATAATAGATACAGTCCCTTTTCAGATATCTTTATTATCCTTCTCCCAACACACCTCAACCCCGTATCTCTGGTTTATGAATGTCTTTTCAACATGTCTACTCCATGCTATATTGGTTTTATTTTCTTCCTCTTTGGTAACCAAGACTACACTGTTACAATGGAATAAGGAGTAGGACTTTTAGCAGGATTCTGTATTACTTGAAAATATAAGAAGCTGGGATTTTTTTGCTTCACTTTTCTTCAACTTGAAGTGCTCTGGCAGTCTCTGCCCCAGAACTCTGCAGTTCTGTGCAGTTCATCACTTGAGCTGGGTACTGTACTTCGTGGGAAGCACATGTGTGATACTAACAAAGAAGGGTTTACAAGGGAAAGAAGACACATTTAGAATTCTATTGCATAACTTCAATTCCATGTCAAATGATCTCTGTATTTCCTTCATTCTTACCTTTTATATTGGTACCAATCATCAAAGCCAAAACAAACAAGTTAATGTATGGTGAGATATATACACACCAAGAAACTATACAGTAGTTGCTTGGTTTCTGGAGAACTAATCTAGGCTAATATTTGAGCTTCAGTCCCATTGCTTAGAAGAAAAACAACATACATGTGGACCCTGATCCTTTGTCAAGCCACCTTGACAAAGTTCACTGTGGTTCCAGGTTAATATAGCTGATTTTTGCTATAGCCTCTCTTGGGGAAGGAGAGGAGCATTTTAGTGCTGGTTGTCTGCTAGGAAACTGATGAGTGTTGGTGGGTCAGAGAATTGATCCACCCTTTTAACTCACAGTCATCACCAGTCAAACAAAAGCAGTTTGTTTCTAAAGTGGAATCAATAAAAGGAAAAATATATTATGGCTTAGCTAGGAACACATGCTTTTTACCTTTTGCTATTTTGTGTTCTGTTTAAGGATAGGTTTTCTTAACATTCATATTCTCTTGGTTGTACATTTGGTCTGTATGATCTGTAATCTGCACAGAAAATACATGCTGTCAGCAGTACAAGAATAGGGTTTTTTTGTTTCAGTGTTTGCTGCTAGTGTAATGTGTTATATTGATCAACTCTGGCCTCTGAAGAATTTTCCAGGTGGTGATGAGAAAGACGGTATGTCTCTTCAAGACCTTAATTTTCATGCAAAACAATATTCAGCAGAATCATAAAGCCCTAGACCTGGTAATAAAAATAGAAGCTGATGCTATTAATACATCATTCCAGGAACACCATTATGTGGCTCTTGGGTTGAGTAAAAAGTCGTGTAATCACAGAAACCATAGACTTAAGCTCCGTAAAGTTGGAAACTTAACCAGATGGCCATTTGCAAAGCAGCTTCTAAAGAATTCAGAGCTGTGATATCTTAGGGCCCTAGATATGACTTAGTGTTACCTTTTTTAAAATACAGTTACTGAACATAACTGATCTACTGATTATGGAAGTAATAATAATAATACTTTCCACTCAGTGACCTTTTACTTAAGGATCCAAAAGCTCTTAACCAAGCCTTTTGAATACTCCCTTTCTCCTCATAGGAAATGTGTTCAGAGTGTGGAACACCTGTGTGAGAGAATTGAGCAGAAGCAGTCCAACTCCATGACATATTGCAAGCAAGTCAGATGGTGTTTTCTGTGTGACTGGGACTGGGGAGTGCTCCTGTGGCTGTCTGTCCCTGCCAGCTGGGAGGTGATGTCCTAGTCACTTGGGGTGGAACTTCCTATACGATAGTACTTTTAATCTTGAACAGGGCCAGCCTTTGAATGGTATTGCTTGCACATTGAAATCTGTGTGGCAGGAATGAGAATGATACATAGTGGCCTAACCTGATATTTCCTTTATTTGCTCTCTGAACTGTGGTTATAATAACTGAAATGATGTAAAAAACTGTGGATTCTATGGCTCAAATATACCACACTTACCCAAGGAGTGTATGTGTAGAGTGATATATCCTAGACTCTATATATTCAGGACAGACAGGTAAGTACCTTCAAAGACTGGCCTATATTTTACAGAGAAGGGTTATGTGCTTTTAAAAAGTGCCACATGCTGGCCATGGATTTATAGTGCTTTAATACTCAGCTAAAAATCACATAACGGTGTTTATCGGTAATGGGAGTAAATAACTGTGTTTGACATTTGCTTTTCTGTACTCAGTAGTTATTTTTTTTTCATCAAACTGATTTTATTGTGTGTTTTCAGGGTCCAAAGATCATTCCTGAGAGTTTTCTTGGTGAGTCTTTTTGTTCTGTCTTTTAGGTCGATGTGATTGTGACTTTGGGTGGACTTGGAGGACGATTTGACCAAACAATGGCATCGGTGGAAACGCTTTTTCATGCAACAAATATCACTCCTTCTCCAGTGATAGTTATCCAGGAGTGCTCACTGATTTACCTGCTTCAACCTGTAAGTGTTGTGAAAAGTCACTTTGTAATAAAACTGACCTTCCACCCACCCTGACACCATAGTTCTTGTACTATTAAATGCTCACTTTATCAGTTGTGTTCTGTAGAGTCAGAGCTAAAATATAAAATACATTGCAGGGACGTGGACAGCAAATGATGGGCTCTGAATTCCTCCTTTGGAAAAGATTATGTTTAATTTATTCATGATAGATTTGTTTCAAACAAGAAAACCAGAAGGTATGAAAACTGAATTAGGTAAATATAGAAAATTGACTAGAAATAGGAGAAAAAATAAAATTATCCTTTTAAATTGGATTTCAGTGTCTAAATTTAGCACACACCCCTTTTAAATGTTGAGTAGCAATGCAAATGTCTCCAATAAGAGGAACAAAGAAAAGATGTAAGATGATGTTATGAGGGAGCTCCTGACATACACATCATGCAGAGCTCTTAAGCGGTGCAAATGGTGACGTTCATTATTGTGGGAATCTATCTAGCATCAACGAGGGAATTTATTTAAGATGTGTTATTTCTGTGTTTTTTCAGATCTGTTATTGCATTTATTGATTCATAAAACAACACGCACAAAATATCTTGCTGATCTTCTGCTTCTGAGATTTAAATTAAAGGCAAATCTAAACATCAAACACTGTTCTCTAACAGTGATTAATTTATTTTTTGAAAAATATGTTTCCCCTTGGCAAGGTTTCTAAAAGCTTATCTAACTTTCCCAATTTCTCTTGGAAAGTTTATTCTATTAAAATAAATAAAATTCACAGGTAAATTTGACACAATCTTGCACCAGATGTGCTTCACTGCAATTTCAGAAAAGCATTAAGAAGTTCTATGAGATTATGGATTTAAAGCCACAGGGGCAGGTGCTCTATTAACAATTTGAAGCACTGAGTCTGCAGGAAAGGTAGTAGGCACAGGAGCTCTTTTGCCATTATGAGGAGGAATTGCTCTGATCATTAGCTGCGCAGCTAAATAGATGGAGGCAGCAGAGTGAGGGGAAAGAGAAATAAAAGATAGCTATGGTTAAAATCTAAAAGTGAGTAGTAACTGGCTTGTAATTGATCTGTGAGTGCAGCACTTCGCTGACCACTGTTAATTTCCTTTAGGGCATTTTTAAGAACATGTTGAAAAGCTGAAATAAACTGGACAATTTCCAGTTTAACTTACAAAACTCTTGCTAAGACTGGAAAGATTTCTAATTATTTTTATTCATCTTTTCCATAAGAGGCTTTAAAATGCCATGCCTAAGGTTGCTTTCATGAGTCTTCCATGAATAATTAAACCCTTTACAACTTGAAAAAAAATTCATGATCTGTGCATCTTAAATAGAAATGGGAGGTTGCTAATTGTTTTCTTTTGCTAGAAACTTCTTTGTTCTATTTTTAATAATGCCATACAAAAAGTATTTAATTTTTTTGTAGATGGGCAGAGTTACACAGGAAATTTCAGGCTGTTTCTAGCATACAGAAATAAGGAGCAGATACAGGGGCAGGCCATTTAAACAATCTTAGTGCTCACTTTGACACAAAATTGCTTTTCATTGTTGGTTTAAACTTGTCACTGTTGGCATCTTGAGTCATCTGTTGTGGTAACACCAGATAATAACATTAATCCTGCATAGTTGTTTTTCTTTTAAAAAGTGAGTAGTTTATAACTTGAAGGAAACAAAGATCCTAAGCCTGGAAGTACTCTCTCTCTCCTTTTCTTTTTCTTTTTTTTTTTTTAAGAAGTTCAGCTTGATATTTTTCTCTGCCAAACAGCCACAATCATGACATTCTCTTTTTCCCCCCTTCCCTTTGTAATTTAAAATCAAGGTAGGAGGGAGTTTTAACACAGTGGGAGACCCAACTGACTGTTCAAAATGCAAGTCTGGAAACTGTGCAATAAATGAAGCAAGGTTTTGAGATTCAAATGCTGATGCAAATGATAAAGTTGAGAGCATGTTGCTTTTTCTATAAATGTAGAATGGAAACCTTTCTCTCTTGGGAAGAAGAATCTGATCTTTATTGGATTCTTTGGATAAAATATATGAGCAAACATAATTATGGTTTTGCTTTCAAATAATATTAGCCTTTGGTTCAGTGTAGCAGGAGAGTGGTTCTCTGTCATGTCTAGGCAGAGTCTAAAATATTTGGATACAGCAGGTAAACTAGTAATTCCTTAAGACCCCTAGGAAGGATAACCAGGGGACTAGTAAGTGAAGTTGCTGAGTTTATAGCTACCGGTGCAGAAACTAAGATGAGGATGGTGTGAGTAGATATCTAAGGCCACCAAAAATCTATTAATTTTTTGAAAGAGAGATTTCACATTGTTGCAGTGTTGGTATAGAAGGTTATGGTAGAAGAAATACATCAATATTTAACACACTTGGATCCACAGTGTTGCAGGAAACATTATGGACTTGCTGAAAGTCTTCAGGGTTCTTAGAGGAAGACAGCAAGGACAATGCCTGATTTGGGATCTAATGCAGACTACCAGGCAAGGTGGATCAGGTAACAAAGCCTTTTTTCATCAGCCAATAGCATTATCCAAGTACGGAATGTAAGAGTAATTAGAAATTTGAGTACTGAGGCATTTCTTGGGAAATCGACAGTGCAAGTGTTTTGAAATATATAGATAAAAAAGTTTTGGCATGGAAAGTGAAGAAAACTTCAAGGAACTAAACTCTCTCTATGTTCATTTCTGACCTTTAAGGATGAGCTCCTGCAAGGAAATGAGAAAAAAGATGGTAATAATTACATCCCATAAATACCTGTCTCCATGATCCCTATAGAGAATTTGGGTGGGAGGCTGAAATGTAGATATATAGACTGTAAGTATTTAAATTTAGATTAATTAATTCCAATATATGTCAAACCACTAAAAAATATTTAAGAAAAGAAAGCAGACATGAAATGAGTTGCACCTATGGAAAGGCCCAAACAATAAGAACACAGTTTATAGCTACAGAATTTATAAATTGACAGTGAAAGATTTTCTCTTGTCTGAATGCGAAAGGAAAACTAATGACAAGCAGCCTAAATGAGCACAATTTCTTAGTCTTCACTAAAGCAAAATATTCCTTTGAGCAGATAACCAACACAGTTAAAATTGGTGCCAAAATCTGAAGAAGTTAAATTACTTCAGAGAAAAAGCAAATAAAAGATTGAGCTGCCTTTGATTCTGCCAACTCCAAGGGCTGTTACCTTTTGTGTGCCATGCAACACTAATTAGGATAGGAGTCAGAAATAGGGAGACTTTATAAGAATTCGAGGATATGATGCTTGTTGTAAAGCATTTTCTTATGTGATGATTGGAGTTTGAAAAAAAAAAGAAAAAAATGTACCTGTGTACTGAATAGATGTCATATTTCATTCTGTAGTGGGGGAGGGAGGAAAGCTTGAATTTTTAATAAGGAGTAATCAGTCTTTATAAGCAGGATATTTTATGCAAGAGTTCATACATTTTATGTTTGAAATTTGGTAATATCAATTACCATTAGACTATACTGTGGCTGAAGAGCATAAGGCCCTTAGAGTCATGTTTATCATGCTAGCCATGCTCAGTATGAATGACTTAAGGTTTCACATACATACTTTCTCATTTTCTGGTTGTGTGCTTCTCAGGAGTACAGAAACATTAGCTTCTGTACACTGAGCATAAATTATCTTTTATCTGTGAGTTTTATGGCAGTTTGTAATACAAGGTAATAGGATTTATGACCAAGAAATGAGAAGATGTCCAAGAATTAATGAGGCCTGTCTTTTACATATACTGAGCAGCTGAGCTTTCCCTATACAGGATTCCAGCCCTAGGATGTAGAGAAGAATTGCTGCCTACACATGAAAATGCATTACAGCAGCATATTTTTGTCAGTTAACTAACTCTTCTGAAAGAGTGTGTGAATACTTTGATAACCCTTTTTCTTGCACCCAGATTTTCCTGCGAGTACATGCCTGCCTTCCCTGTGAGAAATGATAAATAATTTAACATAGTAGGTAGTGGCCCAGCAGCTAAATGTGAGCAGTAAGATTCAGGAATCCCATCCCTTATTCTTGGCTCTTTACCACCATTTCCTTGAAGAGAAACATATTGGGTAGTCTTTTGATCCCACAGTCTCCTAGACTGTAAATTGGGTAAAACCCATGTCCTTCTCTGAATGGGTACTGTGAGGCTCATTTGGTTATTTGCAAAATGCCGTTACATGCTCTGCTCTGCACTGGGGTGGAACATAGTATCATGGTAATAGTAACAACAGTATTATTAGCAAGGCCCTTAATTCACATAAATATTTCCATACAGGAAGCTCTGCAGATAATTAGTTAGCGTGGTCCCGAGCACAGTTTCAGTGGGAGCCAGCCATCCTTCTCACAGATGGCATCTGGGCACGCTTTGGGTTTAGCACAGGCCAGGAGCTGCTTCCAAAGCATTTGGAAGGGACCACCTTGTCTTGGGGCCAAGAGAGAACAGCCACATGCACGTGAGCACTGCTGTGCTGGTTGGTTTGAGTTCCAGAGCTATTACCTGAACCGATTTACAGATGCAGGCAGAGTGACTTGGCATGGAGATCTGCTCCTAGATGGAGACACTGCAGCACGTGTAAGAGAAGGTACAAAGACTGGAAACTTCGCTGAAGTTTGTTGCTGCAATTCTCTGTGCCAATGTTTGATTTGGCTTGTGTCCGTGCTTGTAAAGTTTAATGGGAAGTTCAGGGTATATACCTTCAACTTGTGAGTTTTTTGCTGGCAGACAGTTCTTGAAATTTGCAGGAACCTCGAGAATGAGTTATCTGATCTGTTCTGTACTCCCTCATACCTGTAAGAAGCATATCTGGCTTGCAGTCAATGAAGAAAATCCTTCATGAATGTGTCTCCTATGGGGGATAATTTTGGGATCTGGAAATTTAATGTCTCCTTTTCCTATATATGTATTTTTGATGGGTAAATTCCATTTCAAAAATATTTCAGTTGTAAAAGACGGCATTTAAACAGATATCTAACATTTAAACATGCATTTAATGCTTAGTTGTCATTGTCCTGAAAGGCTCTTTGTCCTATTTGGTATCTTCTCTCAAAGAGCACTATTGGAACTCAATCTGCCTGACAAAGCAGTCAGTCTCTGTTCCTCAAGTTCCTCGTGGAATTCACAAATATACAACTTGTTGCTCTTTGCTAAATACCTCTTTTTATGACTTTTTCAATGAGAAAGCCATCCATTCAGCTGGACAAAGCCACTGCAATATCAAAAATATCAACTGAAGAAAAGTCTTACTCCAACCTTTCTTTGGGAGCCTGAGTCCTTCACAGAAAACCTTGCAGAAATGGATTTTGTGCTTCCAGAGGTTTAGTACTACATTGAAGGGGCTTCTCAGAACAAAAAGTTACTATGTTGTTCCTTCTTTGGTAAGAAACTTGCTTACAGCTCAACTTCAGTTCTTAAAAAAGACTTAAACTAGTCTGTATTTTTATTCTTTCCTGGGAGAGTCCAACTGGACCAGTTCATTCTTATCCTGTGGTAATGTAGTGTATAAATGCGACCAACAAAAGGCTACAGGTCTAAAGGACATAGGTTTATTTCATGGTAATTCATGGCTATGAAGTGGTGTTGCTTTAAGTTTTTGCACAGGATTTCTCCATTTTACTGAATATCAGTGATCCAGAGTTAATTTATATTTATCAATAACATTCTGACCTAGAAAATATCTGTTTGCTGCCTTGCTTCTCACTGTTACAAAAGGAAACTTCTGGGTGGATTTTCTCTTAACAGCTACATTCTTGGTAACTTTGTTCTTTTCCAACATCAGCAGAAGTGTAGTATGAAAAATAAGAAGATTATATATAACCTTGGAAATAATAATTAGTTTTTGAAATAGTCAAATCCTTTTAAACAGTTTATTTAGCATCAGTTAAAAGTGCAACCTGCATCGACTTTATGGATGACATGCAATAGTTACGGATTTCTTCTTTATGAGAAAGGCAAACTGAGAACAAAAAATTCATAAATCAATTTGTTAACTTGCAGGTAACCACTTTAATAAAGTACCTATCTTTCAGAGAAGAAAAGACAATACCAAACCATGGCAAGTGAAAAAAGTAGTCTTTATTAAATGAAATTTTCATCTGCTCATAATTGTTTAGAAACAAGTCTTACTCTATAGCAGGATATGATAATCACACCGTTGGTTTTAAATTCACATCTTAATGGTGTCTGCAAAAGATGATGTAAGTAGTCTAATTTGATTACTTAGATATTTCTAAATTCTGAAGTCATGCAGTGTGATTTTCAATCAATAGCTTGCACTTGGTAAGTGTCAACAGTCCTGCTCACAATTTTTTTTTATATTTGTCCAGATTTTTAATTAGTTACTGCAGCTGCTGATGGATGATCATCAAGAAGAACCTTGGCCCTAAATAAAACTCTTCCAATGAGATTCCTCTGTTGTTGCCCCTAGCTGCTCTGATAGAATCTTGTCAATATGATAATATCTATTTTGTTGCTTTATGGAAACCACAAGAATTTTTTTGCTACAAAACTGATTATCTTAGAGCTGGTTTATTGGAGTTTTTTCCCCTAAACTTGTCAATTACTTTTCTTTCCTTCAAAATCTTAATCCATCTTTTAATCCCCTCCCTTAACAAATTTGTTTTTGCAGTGGTCTGATACTTTGGGCTTTAGTGTACAATGTAATATTAATAATTTTGTGTACTATAAAACAATTCTACTTTACATTAAATGGTCAGCAGCAAAATACAAAATGTTTGTCTTTGACATTTTCTTATTGGTAGGAGCTGATGCATAAGCTGGGATCAATAGGAAGCTGGTAAAACTTTCTCCTATTTTGACAATATTGGTACGCTGAGGAAGACCACAGTGGTATTCTCACTTGCTGTGTGTTCACTTATCTTCATTCTGTAACTGAATGGAGTTCAGAGAGATGTGTGTGTGTGTGTGTTCTTTCCAGTTTTGTCTGGGCTTTTTCCCAGGTAGGACTTTATTCCTATATGGAGATTTTATAGCAAGCTAAAGAATTTCTAAGCTTTTTGTGAATAGACTTTTGGCCAAAAAGGATAAAAAAAACTCAAAAGTACTTTAAAAAAGACTGTTAATATGGATTCCAAATTTGACCAAAAGATATTTTTTTTGTACATAATTCAATAAGCTTTCTATTTCTACAAGGTGCTGTATTTTTATACTTTAGAAAAGGAACATTATGCAAATGCTTCTCTGTATGAAGGTGTCACAGACTTGTACTTGGCAGATTGATTTTGTAGGACTTTTATGAATATGATTTACAGTATTTGTCTATCATCTAACACCTGGGAGGAGTAATGCAGTGTTTTGAATTTCAAGGTCAACCATTAGACATGAAGAAGTAAGATGACTCAGAGGGATAATTATTAACACTTTCTGTGTCTTGCCTTATCAGATGCCATCATCCTTACTAAGTAGCCATCATACTGCAAGATCTGACTTTATATAATCTTGTTTCTTACACTTTCCCTTTCTTTTCCCTCTGGATTTGTCTTGCATCCTATCAACTGTCTTTTCTCAATGCATCATCTTATCTTAATTTTTTAGTTCAGGTTTGTCTAAACTCTTCTAGCTTTAACTTAGGCAACCAGTGCTAGCTTGAAGATTTTTCCCAGGATTTGTCTCCTCCCAACATTCTCAATTGTGTGCTGTGAAGCGTTAATTCATCAATGCCCAGTCATTCTGTCTTGATCTATTCATAGAATCATAGAATCATATTCCTCTTGGGTCTCGCAATGTTTTGTCCTTTTTTCATTGTACCAATGACCAGTGTGGTCCTATATTTAGTACTGAATCTACTGAGGTGATACCTGCTACAGCGTGCCTTTGCATCACCCTGAAATAATTTCAGTGCTGTAACTCTTTGTTCAGCTTTATTGTGTTAGCCAAAATTTCTCAAATCATGGGATTCTCTCCTACCCAGTAAGTGACACTTAGGCAACTTACTGCCTTGCTTGAGGTGAATTTCACCAGTTTTGCAGTAGCAACTTTCCTTTTTGAGTATTAAGTAGATTTCAATGATCGTTTAGAGGCATGCAATTTTTTTCACTCCCTGCCTGAGTTACAGAAAGTTCTGTAGGGAAACTAGCAAGTCTCAGAAGTCTGTAATCTGTGACAGAACCTTATTTGGAAAGAAAATTAATGGAAAATATTTTATTTCATACAACCAAAAATATAGCAGGGAAAATCAATATTATTGTTCCTATCCTGAATGTAAATAACAGTAAAAATTGAAGTGATAGTGATAAATTATTTTCTACTACAAAACCAAAAACATAAAAATGCTGAACGCTTAATTGTTGACCTGAAGAGTTTATAAAATCCTTTAGAGGCAAATTTAATAATGGTTCACATCTGAGTACCAGTAATACTTGAGGTTGTAGAAGGAGAACATCTGTATTCCAGCCTCAGTTATATTTGAAAATGTGTTATCTCTTCATTACAATCCCACTGTGAAATGGCTTAGGCTTTTGCAATCCCTTACAGTATCACTGTTAATTTTGCATCTGCCAGGGCAGAGGTGTCAACTGTATGGATTTTCAACATTTACTCTTAATATTAAAAAAGGGTCAGGGCAGAAGAATGATAATATTTGGTAATATCAGAGTTTCTAGGGAAAATGCTGTACTACGCTGGTAAACAAGATTTAGCTAGAACTATTCAGCTTTGCCAGGGGAAGTGATTGACTTGGCAATCTGAATTTTCTTCATGTTGATAACAACTGATTACATTACTTCAGGACTCTCTCTGCTCTAACAGAACATCCCAAGAGCAGATGGAGATCAGGGATTGAATTCTTCATTGTCTTTTAAGGCTGAAATGTGTCTGTCACTCTCACAACAACTCCAGTCAAAAATACTTGCCAGCACTGCCACTGGTGCCAATGACCTTCAGGGCAGTGCACAGGCTTCCTACTCTTAATCCTAAAAGCAAGGGATTAGGAGTGAATATGTTTCTGTTAAAAGGAAGAAAAGGAGTCTGGAAACAATCTTCCAGGATCTGTGCGAGGGGTTTCAAGGCTTATTCCTGAGATGCACAGCAGAGGAATGGGAGACAGGGCCCTAAACTGAGATGGAAGATTCAGGGTAACTATAAGGAAAAGCTTCTGCTTTAATGATTACAAATTACATGCAGGAATAGGTTTCCCAGAGAGTCTCTGTCCCTGACAGTGTTCAAAACCTGATGGGAAGGCTGCACTCTAAAAGCTCCCTCCCATCTAAGTGGTTCTGGGACACTTGCAGACACACAGGTAGAGTGAGTAGGCATGTTAGAACCATTGTACAAGTATCTGTTGAGAAGAATTTGGAATCTTCTGATACAGAAGACTGTGGCCACATTAAGAAATAGTGGTTCTGTCCACTCTGATCTCTTTTTATGTTTTTGTTAGCTTACAATGGGAAGTGTTGCAGTCTCTCATATAACCTCAAAGAAGAAAATGCTGAAAGGAGAAATGATTGTTGTCTCTGACTGTACTGAGTAAATTCCAGGGAGATAAACTAGGTCTTCTTAAGCTCAGGGCTGGTGTTACTACAAGAGTAAATTGTTTTAAACTAATGATGGATGAATTTCCATCAGAAATTATGCCATTCAGAGGGAGCTGGACAAGCTTGAGATGTGGGCCCACAGTAGTCCTCATGGTGTCCAACAAATCCAAGTGCACCTGTCCCAGTCGTAAGAAGAGACTGGAAGAAATTGCTGAGAGCAGCCCTGGGGAGAAGGACCTGGGAGTACTGGTGGATGGGAGGCTGGACATGAGCCAGCCATGGGCACTCACAGCCCAGAGAGACAAACGTGTCCTGGGCTGCATCCAAAGCAGCATGGGCAGCAGGGCAGGGAGGGGATTCTGCCCCCCTGCTCTGCTCTGGTGAGAGATCATCTGCAGTGCTTCATCAGTTCTGGGGTCCCCAAGCTGGACCTGCTGGAGTGAGCCCAGAGATGGCCATGAAGATGATCAGAGGGATGGAGCACCTCTTCTAATAAGACAGGCTGAGAGAGTGCAGTTATTCAGCCTGGAGATCAGAGGGCTTCATGAAAACCTTGGAGCACCCTTCCAATATATTGCAGGGCATTATAAAAAGGAGAAAGAGAGACTTTTTACATGGGTGGATAATGACAGGACAAGGTACAATGGTACCTTGAAGCTGAAAGAGAGGAATTTCCTATCTTTCTTCCTCTTAGAAGGAAATTCTTTGTTGCAAGGGTGGTGAGATAGTGGAACAGGTTGTCCAGAGAAGTTGTGGATGCCCCATCCGTGGAAGTGTTCCAGGCCAAGTTGGACAGGGCCCTGAGCAACCTGGTGAAGTGAATGCCATCCCTGCCCATGGGATTCTGTGACAATGAAACAAGAAGGAAAAGTTCCTCCTGGTGACATTCCACCACAGGTTTACAAAAGGGAAAAACATGGAAGAGGGGAGCAGAATCAGAGCTCACTATGCTGATTTTACATCCTCAAATCTATTCCTACCAAAAGCAAACATGAAACTTTGAAGAGTTATTAATATAAAGGCATTATGTTTCCAACTGTCCTTACTTTGCTGCTTTTTAAACATGAAGCCTGACAGGGGCATTAATCCATCTGAGTCACATGAGCTGTACCAGTCTGCAATCAGCTTTTCAGCAGTGCTGGTTTGCAAATGGTGAGCATGAGTTCCAGCCCCAGCCATGGAGACTTTTTCACAGCTGTAGCTTCCTTTTGCATTTTATTTACTATAGCTGGAAATGCACTGTCTCCCCTACCATCCTCACAGGTAATCATAGGAAGTGTGGGCTAGATGGATGGACAGTGGAGTGGATCAAGAGCTGACTGAGGGTCAGAGCTCAGAGGGTTGTGATCAGCTGGAGGCCTGTAGTCAGGAATCTGCTGAGTCCAGTCTTGTTAAACTTGTTTGTCAGTGACCTGGATGAAGGGATAGAATGTACCCTCAGCAAGTTTGCTGATGGTATGAAACTGGGGGGAAAGGCTGACACACCTGAAAGCTGTGCTGCCACTCATTGGGATCCTAATAGGCTGAAGCATTGGGTGGACATAAAACGAATGAGGTTCAACAAGGACAAATTTAGGATCCCAAACCTGGAGAGGAATAACCCCAAGTGTCAGCACAGGTTGGGGTCTGACCTCCTTGAGAGTAGCTCTGCAGAGAAGGGCCTGGGAGTCCTGCTCTGTTACATATTCTGCATGAGCCAGCAGTGCCCTTGTGGCCAGGAGGGGCAGTGGTATCCTGGAGTGCATTGGGAAGTGGCGGCCAGCAGGTCAAGGTAGGTGATCCTGCCCTTTTACTCAGCCCTGGCTGAGGCCACATCTGGAGTGCTGTGTCCAGACAAGTTGCTACTGAATGTCCGGTGGAAGCCACAAAGATGATCTGGGGTCTGGAGCATCTCTCTTTATGCTGTGAGAGCTGGGCTTGTTTGGAGGAAAGAGTGAGAGATGATCTTGTTAGTGCCTGTAAGTATCTCAGAGGCAGATGCCAAGAGGATGGTGCTGGACTCTTTTCAGTGGTGCCCAGTGACAGGATGAGGAGCAACGGCTGTAAACTATAACACAAGAAATTGCACCTCGACATGAGGAAGAACTTCTTTACATTGAGAGTGGCAGAGCACTGGAACAGGAAGCCCAGGAAAGTCGTGGAGTCTCTTTCTCTGGAGACATTCAAAACCATCCTGGATGCATTCCTCTGAAACCTGCTGTAGATGACCCTGCCTTTGCAGGGCCATTGGACTAGATGCTCCCTAGCGGTCCCTTCCAACCCTAAAAGTTCTGAGATTCTGAAATTCTGAAATCTAGGCATTGCTTTCATGTGTGCCATAAGAAATCAGATATCCAAAGGTGGTTTAGCAATCAGGGAGAATGCACCACTGTGAAATTGTACACCTTTTGGCTGGTGATGTTACCAGTACAGAATAAATGTAAGCATGTGGCAAAGCAGATTAATGAAATCTAAGCCTGTGCTTAAGCACATCATTGAACAGTGGTTTGTAGATGTAAGTATAGTTACTTCATCTGGTGTGTAATTCCAAGTTCAGATGTCTCTGCATTTTCCCATCCACATGACGGCCAGTGGTGCCTCATGGAGAGTATCAGCATTTCTGTGGCATCAACATTTGCTTCTGAGTGGTTAATTTTTATCAAGAGTTCCCATCCTTTGTTAATTGAATTATGGCCTTCAATTTCAGCAATGTCAGGTACCTGAGGGAAAAGAAGGAGCTGCACCCAGAGAGGAACCCTTTTATTCCGGTACGGGAACAAATTGTCAGATTGAAAAATAATTAGCTGGCAGAATTCTCTTCCACTAACAGCAATGTTGGCAATGAAATGTACCCTTGTGTTATGAATCTGAGGTCTTCTATCTCATACCTTAAAGGTTTTTAGATGCAAGCATTTAAAAGCTGACTGGCAGTATTTATATCTCTCTCAATAACAGGGGCACATTGTTCAGTTCTTCCTCAGATATCACTTTTATTTTAGGGCAGAAAAAAGAGGAAGACTCTCTGGGAAAAAAAGTTAAAAAAAAGGTATATTTTTCTTCTATTGTTAACCACCAGCATTTTTTCCTCAACTGGAGGATGCACTTCAGAGTGAAGCAAGAGCAGCTGAAGATCTGGAATTAGTCTTCTGTGGCAATGATGCCACAGGCAATGATTGGTGATTTTTCTAAGGAGGAGCTGCCTGTCTCCTTTATGTAAGAGGAACCTGGGAACTGAGAATAAAACTGATAAGATATTCACTCTACCCAGGGTATTGACTGAAGCTCTAAAGCAATTAGTAGAGCACCAAGAGAGGACTCAGTAGGTCTCTAAGGGGGCACTATGTCTCTGCATAAAGTCCTAGACCCTCCTGTCCATTCAGGATTTTGTGGGAGTTATTTCCACATGTTGTAGGTATGTAAGCTACCACATGCAGCTTTAACCCACCCATGCTTGATGGTTCTGGAAGTCCTTGAGGAATGTGGAGAGTCTGGTGTATTCCTGTTGAGTGAGATGGATGGCCAAAGGCAGAACTCTTGAGAAGCATCCTAAGTTACCATAAAGAAATCCAGTTATTCTGGTGTGCCAGACAATGTATTCATCAAAAGGGGTGCACTTCGGAACCTGTGCAGATAAAGGGAGTGGCTCATCATCCTTATTACACATATTTTATCAATTTCTGTAGGCCCAGTGGTTTAACAGAATTAGTAATGCCTGTGTCATTTCTTGGTCTTTCATCTGTCTGACTTCTGGATCTCCTTTCCTGTTCACAAGCATTCAGTGAAACTGCAGAAATATCAAGGCAACATGTAATTTCCAGTTTATTCGTAGTATTCTCTTCATGATAGTATCACTTTTTTAAAAAATTCTCTTTTGTACTTAAACCAAATTCCAGATTACTGTACTAAATGCATTTTGTGTCTCCTTAGGCAAGAGGTATTATGAAGCTATTGTTTTAGAAAACAAGTTTTCTAGCAATACTGTAAGAATTTTTTATGTATTTCTAGTATGGAAGCCCACTGAACTGTCAAACATAGTCCTCAAAAACTCTTAAGGGGATAAAATACTAAACATTATTCTTTTTTATTCCAGGTCGTCTGAGAAAGTGAAGCAGTTTTAATTATTTAGTGCAATCTGTTAAAAGGCAGAGAAACTGTAGTGCCCCATCCCTGGAAGTGTTCAAGGCGAGGCTGAATGGGACTTTGAGCAGCCTGGTCTGGTGAAAGGTGTCCCTTCCCACGGCACAGCCTTCAAATAATGAAGTGGATGCAATTGTTCATTTCTGTAGCCCTTGGAAACCCATGCATGATGATGTTCAAATCTCTCATATTGAAAGGCAGTAGGAGCTCGTGTTTCTGAGACAGCCTTAGTCAGCCCCTGCAGTTCAGTGAAGCTGACGTCCTGCCAGTGTCTCCTTCTGGAAGGCCATGTCTGCCAAATGCCTGCATCTGGCTGCTCCCATGCAAACTTCACTTTCATCTGGGGGAGTGAGAACAAGATCATCTCTCCTTGAAGTTTGGCACTATTTATCCGTGGGACTCTGGAAATGCAGGATGATTTTTACACCATTAGCTCAAGCCTGGTGATTTTTTTCTATCTGAGGGATAAAAATCCAACACTGAGCCGGCAAGAGCTTACCTGAAGCTGATTGTTTTGATAAGTCTTCCTTTGTAGTCATCTTGGAGAGGGGGAACATGAAGTAAATCTGAAATCAGCTAAGTATTTAGACATGCTTGATAGTGGTTTCTGTGGTGTTATACTGTACTGAACCATAATACCATTATTACTTTCCTTCAGCCTGTACACCTAAAATCAGGTTACTGTGGCTGTGTGTGTTCTCAACATTTTTTATTGTGTGGGGTAACTGATGTACAAAGTCTTTGGTGGAAATGGTTATTTTTAGAATCCATAAGGTGACAAATAATAACTTGCCTAGCTTTTCATACAGGCTCTGATCTTCCATTAGTGAATCTTGGCTACATGTCATGTCACACTCCTTAGCTGGATCTCAAGGTATATTACTCTTATATTACAGAAAGAGAGAGAGAGAGACAAAGGCATGAGGAAGTGAAATTATTTGCTCAGGTACTCAGGGAGTCAATGCCATACTGAAAATTGAATCCAGTTTTCTAGGTTTCTGTCTCCAGTGACCTGTCCACTGGGACCTGTTTTCTCCTTGGTGTTTGTGACTTTATTAAGAGTGACCTTTAGAGATGATGGAGATTTTTACTGGAAGTGCTTAACCCTTTCAGAAAAATTGAGAGGCTTACTTTTCTATAGTGAAACTCATCCTAAACTTCCTTAAGAGAAATTGTGAAGAGGTGTATTTGTATAAATAATCTCATTTCTTAAGAAGCTTGAGAAAAAAATAAACTTATGCTTGAATCTGAGAATTCCATGGCTTAGAGGGGCCAAATATGTATGTATGCCAATTATAACATTATGATTATTTCTAACTAACAATATATCCAGGAAAAGAAAGAAACAGAGTTAGTCAAAGTGTGGCAGACAATTATTAGAAATAATGACTTCAACATTTTAACATCTTTCAGCTTTCTGCCCTTGTACATGACTGCTGTGCCATCCAGTAAAACATTTCTCATCTCATCAGAATTTACAAGTTCTATTTCAATTGTCATAAGAAAAAGCAGTTCACAGGAGACATCAGAGGATGGATGTTTGTTCCCTCCTGCCTTT
This sequence comes from Anthoscopus minutus, assembly GCA_013399455.1. Taxonomy (NCBI): domain Eukaryota; kingdom Metazoa; phylum Chordata; class Aves; order Passeriformes; family Paridae; genus Anthoscopus; species Anthoscopus minutus. The sequence goes on from VWYI01009670.1 coordinate 34,582, forward strand.
TTTAATGTGTTAGAGGTGTAGGTTAGAGATGCAGAAGGGAAAATGACTATAGCTATCACAGTCTTTCATAGGCGAGTGAGCAAAAGAAAATCCTGGGGTATCACATAATAGAGCTTGCAGCAAGATTTGTTCTCATTCTCTGAGGTGTCTACAAAATACATATATAATGTCCCAGTACAATGAGCTGTCACGAGCACAGCTTACTCAAGCATAGCAGGAAGTTGTAGCTCTGCTAGTATGTAGCTAGAGAAACTTTAGTGGTTGGATGGACAGGCACGTTTCCCCCTCTCTTATCCAAACTAATCTCTAAATGTAGATGTATAAATCCCTAAGCAAGTAGCTGATTCTTTCATTTATTGGTGGAGCTGCTGGCCTATATTTTGAGGGAGGCCAAGTTTCTTGAAATTAGTTTAAAAATAGGTAGTTGAATACTCACCACATAGAATTTGCATACATTTCTTTCTCTTTCTTTTTCCTAATATAAATACACTCCAAAAGTTATGTGTCAAATAAAGTATTTGAAGTGTAGTGTTCAGCACAGGGAAGCGACTGAATACATTATGAGAAAATCAGAATCATGCCTGTCTTTTTATAGGGAGAAGGTAGAGTAGGTTTCTAAGTGTTGGGTTAGGTCTGTAGTCTAGACCAAGTGAGGCAATAACTTTGGAAATGGAGCAAAAACATTTGTACTTAATGTGCTGCAGGAGTGAAACTGGTGAAAAGATGCAAAGATAAGAGAAGTAATGCAGACCTTGCAAATTATATATGGACTGGAGAGTGCTAGAAGAGTATCTGTTGCAAGTCTACACATACATGCACTCACTCACTCTGCTTGTTGAGTTGACTGCTTCCCCAGGCAGAATTTTTTCATGTCAGGGACAAAATTCTTCTCTGATTTATTTGAGGCAAAGGGAATTATTCTTTGAGATTCATTGCTTTGGGTTTTGGTTGTGATTTTATGTTAAACCTGTGCAAGTATTCACCAGTACACTTCTAGTACACTACTGTGGAGCCCAGGCACTGTGACAAGTACAGGGTGGTGTGGCATGTGGAGTCACAGCCAGCTAGGAGACAGCCACAAAAAGATTGGAGGGGAATCAGAAAACAGAGGGAAATACACTGGAAGGATGAGCATTTTTCTTACCTGAGTTCTGTTTCTGCATCAGAAAGCAATAAGCTTCCCAAATCAGCTGTAAACAAACTCTTCTATTTCCAAGGACAGAGAAGGTCATGCAAAACATGCCAGTCTTTTCAAAATGGGCTATAATTCACACTAGCTAGGGCTTTAATATTCATTACGTGTAATTGAGGGGCAAATAAAAAGTATTATTTCTTTTCTTTATCCTAAGAAATATTCCAAGGAAATACACAGAATTGCTTCCAGTCTGTTCCTTGCAATTGAATGGCCCTGGTCATAAGTGAGGGTTAAACAAATGCAAAGTAAGAGGCAGAGCTTCTCAGAAGTAATTTTGTCTCTGAGTAACTGATGTGATTTCTGTGACTAATCATCACATAAACATGATACATCATGTAATAAATAATGAGGAGAGTTTGGTTTAAAGATTGTAGGTATGTGTGTTTGACTATAAATATATCATATTTAGACATGCATTTTCCCCTTCCAAAACTCCTGATTTTTTTTTTTCTGCTGTGTGGGTGGGCTCCACATACCTGGAGAAAATCACATACTTCTAAAACTTGAAAGCTGTCTAATTAAGAACATTTAGCCTAGTTTCATTATAGACCCATAATATGTTCCCAAAAATGGAACATGATTTTTGAAGGATATATTATTAATCATCATGTTATAACTGTTATGCTCCCAGGATAGATGGATGGATGGACAGTATATTACTATAAGTCATTTGGGGATGGTGTTCCCAAATGTGCCACTTCTTTTATTATTAAGGGAGAGAAAAAGTAATATAATGATATTTATTGGAAGCTTATTTGAAAGCTACTCTGAATTGATTGATGTTTCTGCTGATTAAAAAAGGGTATTTCTATTTTATGATATTAAGATAGATTAGGCAAAAACTGAGTGTTTTAAAATCCAGCTTTCATCTTGATGGAAGTGCAAATATGAGTCTGTTCTTGTAATCTGTAAAGTAACAGAACTAAAACACTCTCAGAGTCTTCTCCAAATGTCTGGGGTTTTTTTAAGAGAAAAAGTAAATATTATATTAGCTTTAGAACAGAAATATCCCAAAAGCAGATATCCTAGAAACATGCACAACTTCAGAATTGTGTACTCTGCTATTTACTTCATTAAAATTTTTACAAAATTTAGTTGTTCCATGTTTGACACTCTTTGGATCTAAGGCGTTGCTCAGACTAACAGAGATGTTTTATGCATCAACAGGAAAATATATGTGTTTATGAGAAAGCTAACTGGAAAGCATAAGGAGACTATTTAGCACTATCTGAACTTTAGTGCCCAAGCAGATGAGAAGTCTTACATTTCTCTAAGACTCTTGTTTAATTGTACTGCCCAGAAGAGGCAATGCAGCTCTTTGTATGAGGACAAGACCTTATTTGCAAAAGCTAATTTTTCAAAAGGCTACCTGAACCCTTTATCGAACATTGTATTACCAAACACTGTTCCTGACCCCTCAACTGATTTAACTTACTATCTTAGCAGTACTAGAAATAAACACCTGCACTTCTGTACATGTGAGCACTGAATGGTGACAATGAGATTACTGCAGTTGTTGAGAATAGATGAGGAGGAATTCTTATTCCTTACTTCTCTCCTGATTGATATGCATCATAGGTGGGAAATGTGGGTGTGTTTGTGTACACAGGTGATAAAACCATATAGACTTTTATGATGAAGCACTGAGTTTAAGAGCATTTGTGAGTTCATCAGCAGATCACCAGCCACATTTTGAGAGGGTATAGGCAGAACACATTCTGGTAGAAAAACAGTTTCTTAAGCAGCAAACACACACTGTATGTCATGCATTTTTATTATTGCTTCCATATTCATTAATGTTTAAGGCCTTAAATGACTTGTCAAAATGTTATGCCAGGCTGAAAAACATTGCCTTGATATGCTGTAGAGTAGCAAGTCTTATTGGCACTTCTAGCACTCTCAGGAGACAAGAAAAATTCCTAAATTTGTAAACTCACTTATATGTTTGTCTCCAATGTGCACTTCTCATTTTTCTTCATTCTTGATATATTTTTCAGGATTTTGAACTTTTTTTATGTAACTCCCATCTAAAATGTGATAGGGTTTGCTTGTACACATATGTATATACATGGTCCTAGTTAGGGAAGGTCAGGTTAGATCTGAACTTTCTCCAGGTTCTAGGGAGGTCAGATTAGAGGCATAGTCCAAGGTCATTCCTAATATTTCATTTATTTATGAATAACACGGATTTGTGTAGGCTTGAGTCTTAGCATAGTTTGACTCATTTTTGCTCTTGGGACAAATAGAAAAATATGCTGGGAATAAAGACAGTGAAAAAAAACAGTTGGCAGTGAGCACAGTGGAAAAACAAAGAAGAAATGAAGGCAAAAAAGAGAGAGTAAAGGTGTGGGAATGGTATTCCCTATGTGCTTGGGCATAGATTATATGGCCCCTAGGATTTGCCAGCAGTGCATAGGGATGCTTTATAAATATATACATTGTAAGCAAGCACCTGATTCTAGCAAATCAACTTTGATTGTGACAGTTTCTTAGTTTTTAAGGAATAAAAAGAAGTTCTTAAAGGAATTGTGATAGGCTTGTGTCTGGGGTGCAAATGGATGGGGAAAAGGTTTTGCAGGCAGGATAGCGTATCATGCCTTTATGTAAATGCCTTGTATGTGTAACATTACAAGATAAAAATTCTGTTTGATTCTAAAGATCACTGTTTTAGCTGTCTACAGATAATTGTATTGGACAAAATTGGAAACCAGTGGTTTAGACAGTTGGTCAATAGATCTGAAATAAGAAAGAAAAATACATGGAGAACAGTGCTGTGGCATTAGAAAAATGAGCACTCCTATTTTTAAACAATGTTCTAAAGTCATTATTAACAGGTTTTCAGAAAATGTTCAGCATGACTCACCTGAGGTCTCACTGGACCTTGGGGGATATTAGTGATGGTGATATTAGTGAGAGGAGAAGAAGGTGGGCACTGAGTGCACTTGAAAACACTATTCTGACTTTTCACTGACGTGCAAGAAAAGCACTGTTGATAGCATGACCTACAACAGACTTTTTTCCCAGTGACAGCTCTGCTCTGTGAGATCTGCAATAAGGAACCTTTTGTAATAACATCCCCTCTCTTCTCAAGAAAAGTCTTTTCTTCCAGACTTTGCCATTCTCTGAAGTCTCTTTGACCTCAAATAAATATCAAAACAGTTAGGCATTTTTACACTCTGGTTAGCAAAACTTGATTTAAAAGTAAAAGTAATTTTTACTGGATCCACTGATGTCAATGACTTAGGAGTGCTCAAATGAGTTTTTATTATTCTGGAAGCAAACTAAAAGCATTAACTTTTGTTTTGTGCTTGTCCCTGCCTAAAGCAAATTTTTATGGTCTAGTTAGGTTCCCTTGAAAACAGGCTTTTATAAGTAAATACTCATGGATGATTAACCATCCTAAAATAAAACTGTTGTCAGATGTTTAAATTGTGTGGTGCATAAAAGAGAAGGTATGTACATGGTGACCTGAAAGCTAATTTCTACATTTCAGTACATCTGCAATGATTAGTAAAACTGAGGCACCTCCAGGTATACTTCCAAGGACTTGAGCTTGAGGAAAGCATTTCTTTTCAATTGAGTTGATTCTGGGGTTTGGAAGAAAAAGAAAAACTGTGTCATGGTGAAGTGGTTTCTTAACTTTCTCAGAGTAAAAGTAAGGATATCTTAATCAAGGCAGACCTTTCAAGACAAAAAGTATCTTTAGAAAGTATCAGAGGAACTAAGATCAACTGAAGAAATAGCACATGAAGAAACATGGATAAAAAAACCTGTGAGTCTACAGAAAATGTTTTTATATGTTCTTTTACTGTACCCATCAATAAAATACCAATATACTGCTGGCTGGTTACTTTTCACTGTAGGAAGAAACACTTGCATTTTTAAAATTTATTTTCTTCGAGTGCCGTCTTAGTTTCAAGAGAAATCTAAGTTTCAGGTAAACATTTTGCACATTAATTTGGCTTTCCTCTTTCATTCTTATTTCAAGCAGTGTAGAGTCTGTAATTAATGCAATGGACTTGGTTCAATAACTGACAAGAGACAGTCCTTTTTGACCTTCATTTTAATATTGAAAAATTAGGAAAAATGAAACAACTTCTCCTAAAGAATGAATAAAAGATGGTTTGGAAGGTATCTTTTTTCAATAAAATAGCAATATTCTATTAGATGATCCATTAGTCACTGATAACTGGTCTAATGGAGAAAGCAAATATTTTTGGTGACCTTTATTTCTGTTCAGTTTATTTAGTTTTTAAATTATTTTTATCTTCTGCTTTAGAAATAGTAGATCTCACTCAGGAAGATGTAAAAGTTTGAATTGTCAGTTTTCCCCCCTTGTATGTCCCAGTTTCATGAGCCTTTTTCACTTAGGAGTAAGATGAAAGCTGACATCTGAGGGGCAGTGGCTCAGGCTCCCTGGATATCAGGAGGTGACTGGGGGCCCTGGCAGCCCAAGCCCTTCCACAACCCCAGTCCCATGGCAACCCCATCCCCAAGCACTGGGCATCTCCATGGGGATGGGGAAGGGACAGGGTGTGAGCCCAGGAGGGCAGGGTCCCATGGGGACCTGGGGACACCGGGTCAGGTGCTGATGGCCCCAGGCTGTGGGTGACAAGCAGAGTGGAAGAGCCCCAAGGGGCTGGGCAGGCACAGTCAGAGCTGGCACTGCCTTAAGAACCCCAAGAGGGCAACGTGAAGGGGGTTTGGTGTTTAAAATTAGTGATGTGGTTGTTGTCAGTGAGTTCACCTGAGAGGGAGTTCCAGCTGCTTTTACTTCCTGTGTGAATCAGGTCCTCCCCTCTGCACATAGAGCTTTTCCATAAAGACCCCCAGCCTAGGGTCTACTTGTGACTGCTGTTTGCTGGTAAAACTAAGGGTGGCTCCTTTACTCAGCCTTTCTGGGCACTGGAGGACAGACAAATATTGCGGGAGGTGGACAGAACGTGCAAAAGCTGCACGACTACTGGTGAGAGATGTTGCATTGCCTTGACAACAAGTAAGTTTTCAGGCTGCTGACTGACATTTTGCTTACTTCTTTTGTTTATAGTTTCATGAAACCTGCTGTTTTTCAGACAGTGGAAAGAGATTTTGTCAGGAATGTGAGCCCTGGGTCAAGAGTTCTTTACACAAGGTATTAAAACTGAGCAGGCCCATGCTCTGCATGGAAGCATAAGGTGCAGCAGCAGTAGCGTGTTTCATGGCATGCAGAGGCAATTACCAGTAATTTTATTTAAGTATGAAAATGAATAGTCATTCATGATTCTCAGAGAGTGTTTGGGTTTTTGTGTTTCTCATTCTCCAGTGACTAAGGGAGCTCTCCCCGTCAGGCAGGTATCGTGGAGCTGATCTTTAGACAGCTGCAGAAAAAAGCATCCTGGCGTGCCTGTTTTCAGCCTCTCCTTATTAATAGCTAATCTGAAAGTGGGAAGGGATTGAATGTTTTTCCACATATCAGCTGACTTTCTTGTTTATACAGGGATCCCTGTGAGACTTTTCCGAGGGGGGCAGATCTTGATTTTAAATTGAGAACAGTGTACAACTCTTCTTTGGGCTAAGCAGGGGCTACCAAAAGTAGAGATGTAAATACCCTGTAAGGGTCTGGGTTGCATTGATTTCCTCATTCTCCTCAAGTTAGCTGAAGCCTCTGCAGCTTATTTCAGTAGTGATTCAAATCCATGATTGTTGGATAAATCTGTGGAAATAAGGAAAGAAGCTCCCTATCCTTCAGCCATCTAAATTTATAGTAAAAGGTAGGTTTGCAAAATGGTAGTCTGCTGGGTGTTAGTTATGCTACATAACTACACACAGTACTTACTAGTCACGGAAACTGAGACCAACTCCATGTCAGTAATTTGCAGAAGTCATTAACGAGGTTTTTGTGGAAATGGTAGAAGTTAAACACCATCAGGTGGATGGTTAATGGGCATTTACAGCATAGCCTAGTCCCTGAGATATAGACTTTTTCATTCACAAGGTCAGAACACATTTGTTCATTTTGTTCTTGCTCTGCAGATGGCAGTGTTAAGAGATTATGCATTTTTGGAAATGTCTTGAAATATTTTTGCATGATGATATGAAGGCAGCAATGAAGTAGAAATTCTTGAAGTACTGTAGGAGTTTCCAGTTTACCTATGAAACAGAAAGTACTTTAAAATTGTGGGCAAGCTTCTCTTAATAAATCCCTATGGTGAACTCTACCTTTAGCTGCTCTCCAGCCTCTTAGTCTTACAGTCTCACCCAATTTTTTTAACCAAAGATGTCTTTATTATGGAAGCAAAAGAAATAACCCTTATTTCTCCCTTGACAAATAAATAGGTGCCTACAGCAAATAGTTATTCATCTTTCATTTCTGTAGATGTGATCAGTATGTAGCCTGATTATCCTCCTGTGCTTCACATTACATATCTCCAGTATATAACCTGTGTTTATTGTTCAGCCCACATCTGTGTTCAGATTGTGAACCAGTTCAAGATGTAACCATAATTTCCACATTTTACGCAGCACAGCAGCTTATCTTTGACTTACAAAACATTAGAATTTATCTTTCAAAGCAAGGAGGGTTTTTTTTCTTTTCGTCATGGGAGTAGTATTTAAAAATGTGTGCAATGTGAATGAGATTATAGATATATATTTGTGTCAGAGGCTTAGGGGCTTTAGACTTCATAAGAATCTCAAATGGCATTCCAGATATCTTTAAATATTTAAAATTGCAGATTAACTGTATGTGCCATTTTTAAAAAGCATATTTTTCTAGTGTACCATTTATCATATGTCCTTTCTGACATATAGACAAAAATGCAGTCTCTGTCTCCATGGTGCAGAAAAGTTGTACTACAAAAGTTGACCTTTGGTTTTAGAGAGATTGCCCTTCCCAGATTTAACTACACTCTATAGAATGGGCTGTAGAATGTTCAGTGCTAGACAATCCATTAAAAAAACCAAAACAAAACCCCAAACAAACAAAAAACACCCTTTATGCAATGAATTGTACAGATTTACGGTAGCAAACATCACATGTGATCACAGTTCTCTATGTCATACCTATATACACTGTGGAGAGATAAGTGATTCAGAAAATATGCAGTATAATTTCAGGTAATACATTCCACTAGATGCTTTTGCCTCTGATCTTGGAATGTAGGGAAAGAGGGTAATTATTCACAAACTGTCTGCTTTTGGGAAGTTGCAAAAGGGAAGTTGCTTATGTACACAAACTTTCCAGTAGAGAACAGAGTAGTAGCTGTCCAGAGGTTTAGTGAATCAACTTGTAGACTGACATTACTTTCAGTGATAGTTGGAACAGTTGATAGGAACATGTGGTAGGCAAATGTTTAGTTGCAGCTCTTTCTGATTCTAAAAACAAACATAAGTGTTGCCTGCACAGATACTTCATTGAACATGCGAATGTCCATGAGATACATGGAGTCTGAAAATATTTAAATCTTTTCTATACACTTACATGTATTGACACAAATTACACAAGCACAGAATAGAAAAAGATTAGGCATCGAATTTGTGCCCTAAAGCACTTGGTATTTAGAACAAACTCTCCAAACTTAGAGTGGATTTAAGGCTACTTCATTTGCAGACATCAGGAAACACAGTGACATTTTTAACTTCACTCATTAGGAGCGTAACATGTAATATCCTGAAAGCAAATTTGCTGCTTTGAGCCTGAAACTTTAACTCTTGCCACATTTCTTTTGGATGTATCTGCAGTAGCTCTAGGTTAGGGGTAATGACTCAAATATAAGTTTTTGTTAGATCTTGCTCTTTCTTTTTTTTTCCAGGATTCAAAAAAAAAAAGGTGAAAAAAATCTCTGTATTTTTTTCAAATTCATTGTGAAAATAGTAGCTGCTCTTATAAAAACTGCCTACCACTTACATCTTGTGGAGAAAAAGTTAAGGATTACACAGTTGGTAGCTGCAAAGACAGCAAGTGGAAAAGGGCATAAGCAATGAAGCAGCTAGTGGTTCTGATGTATGGAAAATTAACCCTTTTGCAAAAAAGAAACACCAGTAAGGTTATAGCTGGAATTCCCAGATGCTGATGGGCCCTCAGAGTCAGAGGTGTCTCTTATGAGTGATGTCTAAACTGCAATTTCTCAGGAAATTGCAAGGCAATCTCCAATACAGTTGTTGTTTCAGTTTCAGCAGCTGTTTAAAGAAATTAAAGGAATATTCATACACCCAGCAGACAAGCAAAGAGACTGTATAGAAGCAGTAAGAAAATACACGCAGAAATGTGTATTTTATTTTTGTGCCTGGAAATCTGGAGCATTGACATTTTCCCACTTTTTTCTGTTTCATTAATTTACTTTAGAACTAAAACAGATGTAAATATCTTTTGTTGATATTTCTCCTGTAATTGAGAGCACTTTTCTCTCATGAGTCACATTTTGGAGTAATATAAAACTGAAACTGTGTTTTAGGATTGAAAGTTTGGGGAAAGCTTGGATTTAAGGTTGGATTTGAACTTTTTGATTGCACCATATTCGACTTTGTCTTCCCCTGTACATAGGTATAATCATTTCCTAAGAGAAAAATGTGTTTGTTTCTAGAACAAGTCAGTACTATGTATGCTATGTTTGAAATTAAAAACATGCATAGTTATAATTCTGGAGGAAAGGAGAGAGTAGAAGTTTAGTAAACAAGAAGTTCTTTATTTATTCTTTAATCTGATTATTTATTGGTTCCTTAGTTAAACTTGGAATGTAGAATAACAGTAATTATATTATTTAAATCTAGATATACACTAGGTTGTGTATACCTACCTATTGTAGGTAAAACTACAATGATTACTTTTTGCAACACATTTTAGTAGCCATGCACAACTTTAATAATAAATTTGAGCATTATTAAGTTCTGCTTATGCAGCAGAGAGATTTCAGATCTAATGATGTGTTATTGGAGGTTTTTCTGTGTTTCAGTATATTTTTGAGTTTCACTTTGTTTTTTTGGAAAGGAAGTTATTTATATGAAGAGGATGAGACCAGAGAAAATGGAGCAGAAATACAGTGTGTGAATTTGGTTTATTAACTTATAAGCAAGTCACAAAATGGTGCATTTTCTTAAATTTTGTGTTGAGGTTAAATTCTGGGGCAGGTGGAGTTTTTTCTATTCCTAATTCTGTCAAACAGCCTAAATCTTCTCTGGTGATGACCCCATATTTGGAAATACCTTCAGGACGTTGCTTAACCAACAGCTCCTCCAAAGTGCCCCTCTTCCTTGAGAGAGTGTCTTGAGAGAGACACTTCCAGAGAGTGACAGGTCTCTCACATAGCCAGAATCAAACTGTTTGGATCCAGAATTTTATCTGGCATCCACTGAGCCAATATTTTTTGTCTCAAGTTATAAAGTAAAACTTTTGCAGTTCATCTCTCCTTTGTACTGCTCAAGAAGAATTTATCCTAAGGTGAAGTTTTGTTCAATGCTTGTTTTCTGTAAAAAAATACTAAGCTAAAACTTAGATGAATCATGTGACTGTACAGCATTTAAAAATTGTTGACAAGGACATCAAGTTGTTTCAAGAATTTGCTTTCCAAATCTTTCTGAATGTAATATTTTGCCACTTTCTATAGAGACGTTGTATTGCCTTCTATTATCACTCTTGTTTTAGACCCTTCCAGACCCTGTGTCTCTGATGAAAAGCAGTGCAGACCAGTAGAAGGAGGCTCTTAGTAAAGAAATACTTTGTGGTGTCTTATGTCCACATTGCACACTTTTCAGGGTTTTATTTCAGACTTGTCCTACTCTGGGTCTGTGATTTTGTGAATGCCCATAAGTGGGTAGAGTGCTTTAGGCACTCTTCTGAAGAGATCTTCCAGTTTAATTTTGTCCAGAAGGAATTTTCTGTATGTGGTCAAGTCACTGTGGATCCCAGTGTAGAGTCAGTCCACAGTATTAAAAAAATTAATAAAAAATATTACAGTAAACATACTGTGAATTGTCAATAGTAAAACTCTAACTAGTACATATGTTTCCATTTTACAGCTTTAACCCCTTTGAGTTTTCTCTTATTTTATACATGCCAAATGGCATCACAGGTGTACTTTTATTTAAATTCATTATAATGGTAGTGGATTTTTAAAAATCCCAATGGATGTTCTTCTCTATGGAAATTTCTTCTATGATTTCAGCTTGCACCTCCTTCCTTTCAACTCTAATTTTTTGTCTTGTCCTCCACTACTGGATTCAAAATTACTTTTATGTCGTTGAAGTCTCTGGCAGATGTCTTTGTCTGACCTGAGTGCTCCTAGGCACCTGTCAGCCTTCTTTCTCACTCTTATTTAAATTCTCAAAAGCTTTACCATTTTTGTTTGCCAGCAGTTTTACTCCAGTTGGATGAAAGTTCTGCTGCACTAAAACTTCTGATGCCCCAATAAAACTCTGCTTTAAATTCCCTAGTCTTACTTAACAGTGTCAAGTCTGAAATTTCTGCTATGTTTGTATTTACAGTGGGAAGTATTTCAGACATCTGAATTCTTCATTGTTTCTTTTTTTCTGCACAAAATCTAAGTGCAAGCTTCCAGTTAAACTGACATAAAGTAGATGGGGGAAGTAACTGCATCTCCAGTTTCACTACGAAAACTTGACTTAGCTAAAATTGAGTATTTGTGGATTTGGGATAAAATTTATCATGGCACTTAAGATGTGAAAACAGGAATGATGCAGTTAAACAGATACGTATGTTCATGGGCTTTTACAGTGTTTTTACCAACAGAAAAGGGAAGTACTTGAATGCAGAAAATGAAACTTCACTGGGTTTTGATGCTCTCTTGGCATTTTCAGGACTTCTGGGGAGTCACAGGTTGGTGGCTGAGAGCAAACAGGTAAAATTATTTCCTCACTAACCACGACTGATAAGACAGCAATGACTCACCTTCATCAGAAATAATGTTTCTTGAAGTTAATGGAAAACTCATGTTGAAACAGAATTTTTTAGTCCTTGAGGCTGATAAGTTGCTGTCCTGAAACTATCCTAAAAAAGGAAAAGGAGAGAAGGAGAATTTTGAGGAAAAAAGGCTGTACAAATTTAGAAGACAGGCATGTTTGGTTTTTTTCTTTCCTTGTATCCCAAAAAGTCAAGTTGCAGTTTTTTGGTGTAAAGTGGAGATGAAGGCCAAGAATATTATGTTGTGTACAAGTTGTTCACTTTTGAACATAGTCATAAATAATTATTTTCCAAAACTCATTGTATCTTCAAAGATATCAAAGCAATATCTAAGCTAAGACAAGCCCATACAAATTTTTCGTCCAGACGCTAACATTTCCTGTTATATGAAATATCAGATTTGACTTCTGATGGACTTAATTAAAAAAAAAATCTCCATTAGTGTCTCATATTAATTAGTTGAAATGACACGGTTTTGGGGACTTAACAAGATATAGTTTCAAAATTAAGCTTAAATATCAAAAGTAATTTAAATTAGTAACATATTGTAAAATATAGAGAAGCGTACAGCCCCAAGTGAATGAGAGAACATATTAGCTAACTATTTTTGCATTAACCATGCCAAAGCAAAGCCAAATGAACTTACCTTATTTATTCAGATTATTTATATTTAAATATTCTTTCACAAAGTGTCCATATAAACCCTCCTTGTGCATTTCATCTACTCTAGATATTCAGTAATTATCTGAATATATCTGAGCAAGTATCTGAATATCTGAAGCAAGTATTTTCAAGTAACTAACCAAGAGTTTTGTTACTACTTAGGATGATAACACTGATTCAATGTATAGGTTTTATTTTGTGGATGAGTGTTTCATTAGAGCAATACCAGGTTAGAGAGGGGTTGTCTTCCATTCACTTCCAAAAGAAATCTGGAGTGCCTGTTTTATTGTCTGTTAACAAAAACATACTATTTTCCCCATCAGTCAAGGTAAATTACATTTTAAAACGTCGTATGCTTCTCTCTTTGTCTTGAGGGCATTTTAAAAATCTGATAGCTTAATATTTCTTGGCTGTATTGACTAACCAGTGTAGTCTTAAACAAAGTTTGAAACTCTGCATTCGTCTCCATTTGGTTTCTTGCTAATAAAGTCCAAAACACCCCAGAAGAGATGGATGACTTCTCTTGAGATGATTTCTCTCTGGCTTCATCCTGCCACTATACATGGCCCTGTAGCCAGAACACATGTGGCTAATTACCTGTGTTCAGCCCTCCTGAAGTGCCGTAAAGGGATTGTTAACTCTTTGGAGAGACATCCATTGAATCCATCCATTTTGTAGTGCTGTAGTGATTGACAGCTGCTTGTCACATGTCAGTTCCTGTCTTGTATCTCCAGTGTAGGGCTTTAATTTCTCTTTTAAATGGGAAAGTTTCTTGTTGCTTTGTGTTTGTGCAGAGTCTGCCTTGTGGCAGGAGCTGCTGGAGCTCATCTTGATCACCTTAGTGCAAAGGCTTCCTGATGATGGTTCCACACCCCCTATTCCCTAGGTGGTGTAATGCAGCCTGCAAATCTGTACAGGAATGTTTCCCACTCTGGCAGCCTGTCAGGAATGAGTCTTACCTCCTTCCCAAAACCTCCTGAAACAAAATGTGGTTATTTCTTTATCTGGAGGGTTATGTCACTATCCTGCCAGTGAAATGTTGTAGGCATCTCTACAGCTGTTCTTGAGTCATGGTTGTTAAGAAGCAGGTTCTTAAGGCTTTGCTGAGTAGGAAGAGTAGCTGGAGATCGGGGAGGGACTAAAATGCACGTCATAAAAATCTTCCATAAGAGTTTCAAGTCTCGAGCTTTTCATTTGTAAGAAACAGTAATCTCTGCTTGCCCTAATTTTGGAAAGGGTCCCTCTGCAAATCCTGTATGTGAATGTCTACATGAGGGCTGCTTGCTTTGAGCCAGCAGTATTTATTTCTGCCTGTTTCAAAATCTAGGATAACCCATTTAAAATATTTAGGGGTCTTTTTTCAGAGATGCTTTTGTTGAAACTCGATCAAGTCAAGGTTGCAATGTACTCCAGATAGTTTTAAACCTGATCTTCTGAAATAAAGTCAAGAAAAACTTGAGAGTAATTAACTTTTTTTGCTTTCTCATTGCTGTGATTTTACAGAGTCCTCACAAAATCAGTTGTGATTTAGTTGTCTATTAATTTTTTTAAAAAAAGTGATTTAGCTGTCTATTAATTTTTTAAAAAAAAAATTTCAAATAGTTTGGAGAAAATGTTCTCGTTCAAAACTTTCTTCTTCATTAGACGTTTCAGATCATATTGAGCTAAATGGCTTTCTGCATATGTCTTCTATGAAAAAGGCTGAGAGTTGGGGTTGTTCAGCTCCCCCCCAGGGAAGGCTCTGGGGAGACTTTCTTGTGGTGTTCTCCATATATAAGAGGTCTTATAAGAAAGACAGAGAGACATTTTACCAAAGATTTTTGTGATAGGACAAGGAATGATTGCCTGAACGGGAAGAAGGTAATTTTAGATTTTTTCCATAAATTAAATGGAGACATGAACAAATGGATAGGTACATTGACACATGCCCAAGCTTAGTTGTTTTAATATAATGAAGATGGCTGTTATCATAAATAATTCTCAGTGCATGAAATTTGGCTGAAATGTTCATAAGCATACACAAAGATGAGGAAATTAATATATCTGTATGTATTGCGTTTCGTTCATCTTAATGTGCATTTTAAATTGAAGAGTTAAGTGGGTAATATTTGAGCATCCAAAATCAACAGTAGGAAATAGACACCTGTTTTTAGAAGTTACTAAGTCTCTACTACAGAAGATTTGGCAGACATCTTTTCCCCTTCCTGTTTCCAAGACTTAGTTAGTTCTTTTAAAACCAGACAAAAATGGTTCAAATTCCTTTTTGTACCATGTGTAGTCATCAGACATTTGTTGTATACAATTTCTAATTAGCAGAAAATTTCACTTGGTCAAGGAGAATTGGGTTAAAGAACACCTAGGCCAGCCTGACATCCAAAAGTTCATGGAACCTGGATGCATCCTTGAGTGCTGAGAGAGCTAGCAGACACCATAACAATCATCTTTGAAAGCCCCTGGAGATTAGAAGGGACATGTGAGGACTAGAACTAAGAACAAGTCACCCTGGTCTTCAGAAAAGGGCAAGAAGGAGGACCCAGGGAACAACTGACCATTCAGTGATGAAGCATCTCATTTTGGAGACTGTGTCCATCCACATGGATGCAAGAAAGTGTTTAGAGTAGTCAGCATGGATTCACTATAGGGAAATTGTGCTTGACCAACCTGATGGCCTTCTATAATGAGACAAGTACCTGGATGCATGAGGGGAGAGCAGTGGATGTTGTCTACCTTGGTATTAGCAAGGCTTTCAACTCTGCTTCTCACAGCATCCTCACAAACTCAGGAAGTGTGGATTGGGTGAGTAGACAGTGAAATTGATTAAGAACTGACCAGCAGATCCCAGAGATTTGTAATCAGTGGTACAGGGTCTGTTTGGAGGCCTGTCACTAGTGGTGTCCCCAAGATTCAATACTGGTGCAGAACTATTTAACTTACCCATCAATGACTGGCATGAAGGGGCAGATTCCTTCTCAGAAAGTTCAGTGATGTCCCAAAGCTGGGAGAAGTGGTCAGTACCCCAGAGAGCTGGCAGCCCTTCAGAAGGATCTTAATAGGCTGGAGAAATGAGCAGAGAAAAACTGGCTGAAATTCAACAAAGACAATTGCAGAGTCCTGTGCCTGGGGAAGAATAACCCCTGCAGCAGTACAGGCTGGGGGCCAAACTGCTGGAAAACAGCTCACAGGAGAGAAGGACCTGTGGGTCCTGGTGGACAACAAGCTGTTCATGAGCCAGCAGTGCTCTGTCGAGGTCTATAAGTATCTGAAGGTAGCATGTGAAGAGGATGAAGCCAGGCTCATCTTGGTGATGCCAAGCACTAGGACAAGAGGCAATGGTGTCATCAGAAACCAGGAAAGAAACTCCAACCAATTTACTAGGTTAGAAAGACATTACTATTAGCAGCGCTGGATGCATGAGGAATTCTCCTCAAAGCATGTATGCCTAGTAACTCAACAGACCAGATTATATTCATGAAATTAATACATATTCATCACATTTCTCAGTCCATGCATATGTGCTAATCATTTTCATAGACTTGTTTGAATTTGGTTCTGGATCTTCTGATGAATCTTTTCTCCTTGAGACTATTTCAAATATGTACCAGATTGTAATATATTTCCTTTATTATTCTTGTGACACACAATCCTTTTTCTAAAAAACTAAGATATCTGCTGGTATATCTTGATCACTAATATAAGTAAATAAGGAAGCATTGGCTGTCACAAGACTTATTAGTCACAGATGTACAGAGTTAGCACAAGGCCACATTAATATGTGGTATTTGTACTAAGCACTGTATGGTACAAAATTAAGCATTAATGATAAATATAGAGATTATACACTAAAGTTAAAAGAATTTTTCAACATCTTCCCCTGCTGCTGCATAGACTTAGAGAAATATAACTTGCACAGAAAGTTCCACCAGAATATGAGGACAAAGTTCTTTACTGTGTGGGTGATCAAATACTGAAACAGATTGCCCAGAGAGCTTAAGTCTCCCTCACTGGAGATATTGAAGAAGGGTCTGGATGCAATCCTCTGCCATGTGCTCTAGGATGACCCTGCTTGAGCTGGGAGATAGGTCCAGATGACCCACTGTGGTCCTTTCTAAACTGACCCATTTTGTGAGAAGTTCTCCTGGTCTGCAGAACTCCTCTTTTGTGGATGGGAATGGTTTGAGGCAAGTGTACTGAGTTGATGCTGGCATGATGCCAGGTATCCACCAATCCTCCCACTCCCCTCTACAGCTGGACAGGGGGTAGAAAAATGTAATGAAGGGTTCATGGCTTGAGATAAGGACCCAGATGGATCACTCATCAAATACCATTATGGGCTTCCAGCTGCTTCTCACAGAAGCCACCCTGTAGCTTCCTCTCTGCCAAAACCAGGCCATGCTAAACCAATACAGGCAAGCAATAGGGTTTTTTTTCTGAAATCTTTGATGTCTTGATTGCAATTCTCTCCTAATACTAACCCAACAGCATCTCATTTCATGGAGCAGGAGTAGCCATGAAATCACATGCTTTCTAAGAGGGAACTGTAGCTAGAGAAATTTAGGAAGGCAAGAAATCCAGTATGCAAGAGTAAAGCACCTAATTCCTTAAGCAATCCTTGATTATGTATTAAGTTTATTACTGGTTTAAACAGCTTGAAATTGATGGGTTAGCTTCTAGGTTTCTCAAGTATTTGGTTATATGTTTTCTTTCTTGGTTGTTTTTGATACTTTTGTGAAGTATCTTTGTTCTTCTATCTCATTAATAAAGCCAACAAACAGGTTTGACCTAGCAAGTTTGTTTTATGGAAAGGTTCTGTTCCTTTTTCAGCGGATGCATCCTCATTCTCTGTTGTGTGCGAGACTGAAAACTTTTATATACAGAAAATGCAATGTGTATGAGTCAAAAGGGTCTAAATAGGCAGTATTACTTGTTCCAGCTTTTCTGCTTGTGTGAGGGTGAGCTGTGAGTTTTAACAGCAATGCCTCATTTTATGTTTTTTATGTTAGTGTTTATCATCTTGCATGACACTACTCTGTATTTGGTATAGACTTGTTCTGCTGTGGTCCCCTGTTTCATGGGTTCTAGCCCTATTTTATTCCCAGACAGTAAATTGAAAGAATTTCATAGAACACAATAGAACAGCTGGAAGGGACCCACAGCAAGCACTTAGCCCAACTACCTGACTACTTCAGGACTGACCAAAAGTTAAAGCATGGCTTTAAAGGCATTGTCCAAATGCCTTATCAACACTGACAGGCACAGGGCACTGACTACTTCTGCAGGAAGTCTGTTCCAGGGTTTCACCACCCTTTGGGTAAAGGTAACATTTGCTTATGTCAAGTCTGAACCTTCGTCGATGGATTCAGCTTTTAGCTGTTCCCACATGTCCTAGCACTGGGTACCAGGGAGGAGAGCTCAGCACCTCCCTCTCCACTGCCCCTTTTCCGGAAGCTGTAGGGAGCAGTGAGGTTGCTACTTGGCCTCCTTCTCACCAAACCAGACAAACGCAGACGCCTCAAGGACATGTCTGCTGCGCCCTTTACCAGTTTGGCAGCCTCCTTGGGACCCATTTGAGTATCTTCACATTCTTCCTTAACTGAGCTGCACATGCTAGTCAAGATGGGGCTGCACCAGCCCTAAAGACAGAGGTGATCATTCAGTCACCTCTTTTGACTGGCTGGTGATGCTGTGTCTGGTGTGCTCCAGGCTGAGATTTGCCCTACTGGCTGCCAGGGCACACACACTGCTGACTCCTCTTGAGCCTCCTACCAACCAGCACCCCCAGATTTCTTTCTGCAGGGCTTCTCTCCAGCCACTCCTCTCTCAGTTCAGTCTCATGTCCGGCATTTCTCCATCCCAGGTGCAGAATTCAGCATTTGCACTTGTTCAGTTTCATGCCATTGATGATTGCTCAATGCTCCAATCTATTCAGATACCCCTGCAGGACCTCTTGTCCCCTGAGGCAGCCACCTCCCAGTTTCATCTGAAGATTTACTAGCTGTGCATTCAGCTCCTGTATTCAGGTCATCAATACAAATATTGAACAGAACTGGCCCCAGAATTGCATCCTGAGGAACACTGTGGTCACTGGTCACCAGCTAGATGTAGCCCCATGTACGACAAGCCTTTAAGCTTGGCCCTTCAGCCAGTTCTTCACCCAGTGCACCACCTAGTTGCTCATGTGAGTTGCACAGCTTGTCCAGAAGGATGCTGGGAGGGACAGTATCAAAAATTGTACTAAAATCCAGCAGAGCTACATCCACCATCTTCTCTTCATCCAACAGGCAGGGAACCTTATCACAGAAGGCTATCAAATTAGACAGGACTTTCCCTTTGTGAACTCATGTTGGCTTGGCCTGATGATTGGATTGTCTTTTAAACAATAGCACCTAGTAGGATCTTCTCCATAATTCTTTCGGGTACTGAGGTTAGTCTGACATTTCTGTGGTTTCTTGGAGCTTCCTTCAAGCCCTATTTGTAAATCAGAAGAGTGTTGGCTACTTTCCAGTCAGTGGGGATGTAAACAGGCTTCCAAGATCTTTGGTAGATGACTTAGAAAAGTCCTTCCATAATGTCTGCTTACTTCTTCAGTACTCCAGAATTAATCTCATCAGGCCCCATAGACTTACAAATGTTCAGCTGATACAGTTGGTCACTTTACTGTGTCAGTGTCCACAAATGACCAGCACTTTTGATCCCCTGAGCCCTTCAAAGCAGATTCACAGGGGACATTCTCCTTGAGTAGCTGAAGTTTGCTCTCTTAAAATCCAGGTTGGTAACTTAGTTGGTCTTTTTCTGTCAGTGCACCAAAAATTTATTACTTAACCATTTCATGCAAAGGCTGAGTAAGCTATCAACATGTTAATAATCTTAAATACTCATTTGGGGAATATAAGAGGTCCTCCATGCAAATCTAAGGAAAGCAAAAGGTAAATGCTACATGAGTATTTTGTTCTTTCATTGCCTGATATACAATGCAATCTCTTCCTTTTTGGTATTTTAAATAAGCTTTGATTCTTTTGGGATGCTCCCTCAGAATTATAATTGGTATGACATATATGATACTGAAAACACACATTCAGCGTGCAAATTCCTGTGAGAAAAGATGCCAGGCTGACTACGTTTGCTTATGGTAAGAAATCACTATCAAATATTTAGGACTGAAGTTGGACTATTTTGAATTATTTTAGTGTGCTTGTGAATATTTTTCTGTATTCTGAGTACCAAATCTGTCACTGATGACAGTGATTACATGGATAAATCTGTAGTGAAATGCAAGGGGACTGGAGCTATGTCCATTAAAAGTGGCTGTTGCAAATAAACTTCCCACCCCTATCTAAGTGTGTCTCATAACAGAGGAAAGTGAAGTCCTGAGCAGTATAATATTCCATTCCCCCACTATATCCTTCAACAAAATAATGGATTTTTGTGAGAACTGTACTCTCCAAATGACTACTGAGCTATACAAGAGAAAAGAAAAAATGTGGGGAAAAATAAAGAGAAAAAATTAAATATTTGAATGGCCAGCTTGAATTTTCTTTAATTATAGTTGTTCTTCTTGACCTGAGCAACACATCTTTGAATTTCACAGGTGTAGAAAGAAGTCAGTCAGTCATTGTAGAAAGGAGCAGTCATTGCTAGCACCAGATCTGAGGCATAAAATTTCTTCAAAGCCTGCTGTTATAAAGCAGAAGCTATTTTCCTGTCTAGTGAAAGTAGAGGTGGTCTCTCATCCTAGGTCAATGAATATCTTTATAATAACAGCAGATTATTTCTTCCTGTAGCAGAGAACAAGAATGAACACAAAATTGTCTCCCAAGTTCATTCTTTGCTCCTTCCAGCCTCTCTTTCTTGCCTAGAGGTATATGAAAGTTATAGTCAGAAATGAAAGGGAGAACAGAGCATTTGTGAGATTCCCCCACTCAGTGAAAGGAATTCTGTTAATCAGTTTGTTTGTACTGAAGAAACTATAGAGGCCAGGGTTTTATGAAGCCCCTAATCCTATCATGAAACCTCCAAATATGAAGGCAGTTCTGCTGAAAGGATGGAAGTATATGAGAGGATTTGTGGGCTCATGATTTGCTGCCATTGTGTAAAACATTAAAAAAAATGGCATCATAGGGCTTGAGAAGTAAAAGATTGAGAAGAAAAAGAAACTAAAAGGTGTTGACCAGCAGCCTGTTGATCATTCTTCTTATTTATGCAGTATAGAAGATTTCTAAGTGAGAGTTTGAAGTAGGAGAGCTACAGAGATTTGCCAGTCAGTCTGGGAAGACTGGGAACAGATAAATAGATTTGAATTTTGTGAATTCTTGCACAGCGTAAAGGTGCCTTCCAGTAACACTCAGTGATTCAGTGCTAAGAAGAAATTGTTTCTTGCCACAAGTTAGGTGAACATTATCCTGTCTTTTAAATTAACTCCCATACTTCTCTAATGCGCAGAAAAATAAGATAATATAGTTTAGATAGCAGGGATCCTATAGACCCTTCCCCTGTAGAAATACACAAAAAAGGAAGGGCAGTGACACTAAATTTATTATGAACTTATTCATAATGAGAAAGATTATGCTGTATTTTTTATCACTTAGGAATTGCAGAGTATTAGTGCCCTTAGTAAAGGCCCCTCTAGGCTGACAATTTAACTGCAACACTGCATAATAATTATACAGGCAATATGAAATCTTCAGCAGCTTGTCTACTTTTCACTCTTATCTGCAATCTATTATACTCAGTAGTCTCATAAATGGATATAAAGAAAATGATTCTGATTTTTTAAAGGCATCACTAAAAATGCTAATTAAACCTATAATGATGAGCCTGCTGAGGATAGGGTATCAAATGCTGAAGCTCAAGGATAAAATGTCACACTGGGCCAGTGTAAGTCTTGCTTGAATTTAGAAAAGGACTAGGAAATTCTTGATTATTGTAGTTTCACTCTGTATTTGTGGTGTATTTTGCACAGATTTGTGGAAAACTGGAGAAAATGTTGTGGAATCTCATTTGCAAATGGGAAGCTTAAACAGAATGAGTTTCTTGTTTTGGTGGTGTTCAGAGTAGAACAAGAATTAGTATTTATGGCATTTGTCAGTCTACAAGATATGTCTGTGAAAAGAAATTAAACTAACAAAACTCCCTTTTAAAGTAGCTTTTGTATTCCCAGATATCTTTTAGGTTGAAAAAATGTTTTCATCCCTTTTGTGCAAGTTAGCACATGCTGCTGGCACTTTTAAGTGCTTGCAGTATTCTGAGGGAAGTATACTTTCACTTTTTTTTGCACTTGTGATTACTGGGGGTTTGCCACACATGTAGACTGGACTGCAGAAGACTGAGAGCTGTTTCACAGCTTATGCTGCAACAAGTGATGGGCAAACAAGGGATTCATTCCCTGTGCTCAGGGTCATGGGAAGTGTTCACTCAGGCTGGTTTTTGCTAGGACTGCAGAAGACGTTCACGTGTAAATGTGGGAAATTCTGGAATAGTTTTTCTGTGGATAATTTGTACATTAGATATACAGTAGCATCCATTTGAATGTATAACCTCAGGGTATAGTAACTCTTTTCATTTTACTGGCACTCACCTCCACAGGGATTTCCTTTTTTACCCTTATCATAAATTTGTTTGTAACGGATGTGTTTGTTACTTTGGTCTAATAATGATTATAATACATTCTGTCTTTTCTGCCTGGGATTTTATTCACTGTAAAGTAATTCTTTTATTAAGTGCTCCTCTTGAAGGGTAGCCTTGGTAAGGCTCTGTGTTGCAAATAACTGATAGGCTGAAGTCTATCCATTTCAGCACAGGAGGAATACAAACTTTGATAGTAGAGATTGGCAGGCTTGGGTCCAACAGTTTTCAACATTATTTTGAAGCATAATAATTTTGCTGGTTTTTCTCTGTGTGTTTAAGCAGTCATTGATATGACATATGAGAGCTTTTAGACATACGAGTTTTTTGCTAGAACTGTGGATGCTTTTATTTTCAACAGCAACCAAAAGCCTGGTTGGCTCAGAAAATGCTCTCTGAATAGCATTCACATAATAGCAACTTGGCACTATGTGTATTTCTGTGAAAAGACAATTGATGATATTTTAGAGTTATAACAAAATGGCTCTTCTTAAGAATATCCTTTTTTAAAAAATTGGCTGTATTTATCTTGCTCAAAATCTCAGCCTAAAAGCTTTTATTATTGTTAAGTCAAGCTCTTACACAGCTAATGATTAGTATAAATTTTTCTGGAATTTTGTTTTTTACTTTATTGCCAGTCATATTTGATTTTAAAAATAGATGTTCTCAGCTTTGTTTCATCCTTGTTTCTTTTCTCTCCTCCCCTCTGCTGCTGTCTTTGGCAATTGAGTTGATTTCCACCCATTCCCTAAGTCTTTTTTCTATATACCATTTTCTGCACCCAGATGTTTATGTACTAAAACAGATTGTGTTTTTTTCCTTTTCCCTGGATAACACTATGACATCTGTATTTAGTTTTTTGCTGCTGCTGTTGCTTTCAAGTGAGTGCTGCCATCTATGGAGTAATCATAGAAATAAAGCTTGTATAAAAAAAGAAGTTTTATCAGATCATGGAAAACAAGATCTAGGGAGTAGAGGAAATATCATAGAGCAGTTGGCCAGATTATCAAGAAATCCTGTTTCTCTGTAGTCCCAGATCTCACAGCAAGCATGGGTGAAAGTACACCTTTTAGAAAATCAATGATTTCTAGTAATGAAATTATTCAGTTGATTTCTTTAAATCAAAGTTTGCTTTGTCCTTCTACCTGGTAACTCATTCCTTTTTCTTTTCTTTCCCCATTACCTTTCGCACATCCTAGTTATTCAGCAGTTTCTAAGATCTGTTTACTATATCTTTCTTAATTTGTTTTTCAAAGCTTAATTTTAATTTCTTATAGTTCCCCAGAATCTTGTTAACTGACTTTATGCCTCTCCTCAGTGTTCAGTTTCAGCCTGACAAGTTCCAGGTTTCCCTCCTTCAGATCCCTTCAGAATGCATTATTGAAGATTCGTCCCCGTTCTATCTCTCTTTCATAGCATTTTGTTCCTTGATATCTATTTTAGAGTGTACATTTATTGCAACACATATATTCAAGATGATCTGAAAAGCACTTGGAAAAGTAATTTTCTCTGTTCTGGGGTATCCATGCACATAGAGAAGTTACCACTTCTGTCTTGATGCTGTTCATGTGCTTTCAGCTTGCAGATTTTTGACTAGGGATTTTAGCATCTCACAGCCTTGAATGGGGTTAGGTGCATGAATTCCTGGCAATCAGACCTCTATTCATTGCTCTTAGATGTGGCAAATAACAACTACGTCTTTGGGTCTTTCCTCAGCGAAGAGAGTGTTGGAGTGGGTGTATATTAAACCACTATTTCTTAAATGCTTTCTTATAACACAAGGCATTAGTATCAAAAGGAAAACTTTAACCTATGTGGATAAAGCATTCTTAAAAATATCTTCTGACATTTTCTTCTTATTGCTGAACTCAAAAATTGATCTTATTTTCCAGCATCAAAACAAAATGAAGGAAAAAAAATCGATGCTGAAGATTGATCAATGTTTTTCAAAACTGACTTAATAAGATAAAAATCAATGCAGCTGTATTATTTGCCATTCTTTCATCACCAGGAACATTCAAACATGGTAATACCTGATTCTTAAGTTAAATGTGAAAATATTTCAGTTACCTCCCACAGAGGCAAAAAAAAGGAAGGATTTATTTAGTGAAAGTTCAGTTTTCTTTTTAAATCTGGTTTTGGAAATTTGAGTTCTGCAGAAACTGAAAACAGTTTGATATTTTAAGTGACAGTATATAATTATTCTTTTAATCACACAGACTTAAATAGAGCAAATTATTACTTGTATTTGCAAATTACAAGCTCTGATCCACCCTTCCTCCTGCAAATATCAGTTCCATCTTGCTTGGTTGAGAGATCTGTACTCAAAAAATTGAAGATAAGCTTGGGAACTGAATTTCCCTCATGGCAGGTTCACAGTGCTTTGAATTTAGATGCATTGGCCGATTAACCTTTTTTGGCAAAAATGAGTAAGTTATTTGTAATTTGTTTGTTTGTTTGTTTTTCCCAACATTCATTTCCCTTTTCTGCTCCCACTATAGCCAGTAATATTAAGATCCCTAATAATTATTGATTGATATATATTGATTAAATTACTATTATATTGATTATATTATTGATTTATTTAAAGAAAAGCCTTAGAAACTGACTTCTGATATATTTATGAATCCCTGAAACGTAAGTTTGACCTGACACTTGAGAGGGTTTTTTAAAACAAATTATTTGCATTTCAATATTCCAGTTCTCCTGCTGCTTTGGGTTTAGACCTTTGGGCTCCCTATTTGAAATTTCTCTTAACAACTGAGTGCTAGAAAAAGTCCTTTTAGGGAAGAAAATCATTGTGCTCATGTAATCACTGGAACATGTGAACTGGGACTTTCAGGAAGTACCAGACATTGAAAGACTTCTGATAAAATGCTAGATATTGGTATGCCTCTGGTATTGGCATCTTTTGTTTTAAAGATTTATTTCATGAGCATAGGAAGACAGCCTTTTGCATAAATTTCTACTGAATTGATTCCCTATTGCCAAGCTGGGCCAGAATGTCATAAAATAGGAAATGCAAACCTGATAGTAGGTAGATACAGACTTTGCAAATATGCAATTTAATCAGGTTCTCTGTGGGGCCAGCTTCTTTCTCATCTGCTTTTCATATTCCTTTACTAATTGATTAATATGGTGAGTTTGCTCCTCTCTTCCAGTGAGCAGCAATATGTATGTTCATTGGGATCAGACAGTCCCATCCCTTCATCTCTCATTCATTATCAGCTTCATTAGCAACAATATCTGTAATCACATAACGAGAGAGCTTATACTGGTAGCTCTCCTCTTCCTTTTCTCCTCCCTCCATGCTGTGAGAGAGAAGTGGCATGGCATTTTGCATAGCTAAAAGCTTATCAAGCCTGAATTTGTTACACCTCTGAATTTGGCAGGCAAGCATTCACAACCCCTGCACACGTACATGGCTCATCACCACGTGAAGCTGGACACCCTGAGAAGACAAATAATATTGGATTGGTTTTCTTGTTGCTCTGCAAACAATCAAATGGGCTTAAGCTATGCAATCTGATATTCCCTAATTGACAGCTTTTCCAAGGTTCATTTGTTAACTGAGAGCATGACATGTATTGAAGTTGTTTCTTCATAATGCATTTGGCATTAACAAGAGAAGCTGTTGAATGCCTCAGACATCGATGTCTCGGCAATAAGATATTTCACCTACAGTTTTGACTTTCTAACTAGTAACTTTGTATTTGCAAGAGCATATGAAATGAGCACAAGACAGGACAGGGCAGGAGATAAAAGCTTAAATGCATTCTCCTAAGAAAATTTGGGACTGTTTTTGCTGCTTGAGACATTTAGTTGAGTTTTATGATTTAACTGTTCTTCATTTCTTTTGGTATAAAATCTTGCTTTCTTGCTTAACAAAGTGTTCACTGAATAGTCAGAGGGCTTTAGAGTTCTTTTATTTTGGTATATTTATAAATAGGTATATCTGATTTTATTTATAGTGATGAAGAATTTGAGTGTAAAAGATGTGCTCCAGAGTTTTGCTTGCCTGCATCCACAAGAGAATAAAATAAAAGGCAAAAAAATCATCTATTTCAAAGAATCTTAAGCTTCTCCCCCATGAAGCCCAAGCTTATCTGAAGGAATAAATTATCTGTGTAGGAGAGACCAGAATATGATTTCTCCACTGATCTCGTCAGTACTTTTCCTTTACTGCTTTCCTGTAGCTCATTTCCATAAACACTTTCTTAGTTACTTAGAACACAGATTGTGCCAGAACTGTAACACTCAGCACTTTTCATTATTTTAAAGATTTCTACTATCTTCTCTGCCTTGTAACTGTTCATAGGATGTTCACACAGAATCTGTAAGTGCTAATTAGGAGATTTATCCCAAATACATAATCATCAATAGCTGTTGCTTCTCCTGTATCCCATGAACATTTTAGTATCTTGGATGTAAAAAAAGTTTTAATTTCAGATTTTTTTATTACTTAGTGTAGGCAGGTTACTCCAAATACTTAGGTTAATTTCTCTAGCAACTAGTTATGTTTCTGCATGTATTCCTCCTTCTGGGAAGAGGACATGCCTGGAGAAGTACATGAAATTCTACAGATGTCAAAATTACTGAGGCGTTTCAGTGGTGCTTTGACTAGAAACACAGCTGTTTAGATGAGGGAAAAATGAGTGAACGGATCAAGATGCCTTCATTTCATGGGAATAAAGAGCCTAGCTTTGACAGAAGGGCCTATTCAAATAATGCCAGGGAAGAATGAGCAAAACTAGATTCTGCGTAGAAAAGCATAGAAACAAACTTTTGAAAGCCCTAAGGTCTTGAACCTAAGCACACATCTCTCCTCCCTCTATAAACATCAGTGGCCTGACTTCCTGCTGCAGCCAAATATTCCTGAGCCCTTGGGGGACATTCTGGACCTGTCTCCAAGCACCTCCTCTTTTGTTTGCAAGGTCTGTGATCAAATGCCATTTTGGCACCTGGCAAGCACTGACCCCAGAAACACTTCTGTCTTGCAGGGCAAGCACAAGCTGCGTGT
This sequence comes from Anthoscopus minutus, assembly GCA_013399455.1. Taxonomy (NCBI): domain Eukaryota; kingdom Metazoa; phylum Chordata; class Aves; order Passeriformes; family Paridae; genus Anthoscopus; species Anthoscopus minutus. The sequence continues at coordinate 61,972 of VWYI01009670.1, forward strand.
GGACACAGGACTGGAGGGCTCCTGGTGCGGCCTCATCCCCATCGGGAACCCCTGCGAGAATGTGACCACAACGGGCCTTAGGTGGAACCTCAGTAAGTGAGATGCTTCTGGGACTGTGGGTTTGATCTGGTCCTGACCCTGCATTTAGAGCAGCTTCACCAGTGATGAAGGGCCTTGAAAGTTTGAAGACGAAGCATGGCATTGAATCCATGCCAGGCCATTTTTTTTCCTAAAAATGAAGGGGGTTTTACAAAAAAAGCAAGAGAAATATGTTTAAACCTGAGATATCACAGGCAGAAACACATTTTCCATTTGGGAGTCATTGTGCTCTTCAAACAGAACATTTGTTGAGGTCATGATACATTACCATCTTGATACATTGCCCTCCAGGGAGAAGAAGCCATGAGTGTCTAAACTCCTGCTTATAAGCCATAAAGTTTCAACAGACAAATAATAATGTGATACAGATTATTAAAGCTACCTCACTTCACCTGAACTGCTTCATTTATACTGTCTGTTTCTCAACCCTGAACGAATGGATCCTTTTTGTTACTTTGAAACGGAAGGAGTCCATTTGATCTAGAACCAGGGACTGTAGAGAAAGGAGGTTTTATGACACAAAAAAATTTGAAACCACCTTCATCCTCCTGCCTCTTCCTCCCACACTGAGTCATTTGGGATGTATTTACACAGGAAAGAAATGGGATATTTTCAATGAAGATTCAATAAAACTTAAGTGGGAGCAAAGCAGTAATTGAGAGACTCTAGTCTTAGTCTGATTGACGTGTCCAGGCTTTAGAGCCATTCCATGCAGAAAGGGCATGGTGTTCTCACAGTGTGCAGTGCAGTGCCTTCACTGGCTAAGAATTTAAGTGAGTGACCCACCGTGCCAGCCAGCAGAACAGCTGCTGGCTCCACTGAGAGCTTGAGTATTTGCAATTAAGATGGTGGTAGGCATTAGTAGCTCTTTAATGCTAAAAGATATAAATATGACATTAGTTTTAGATTGTGGGAGAATTGCCAGATGAGAAGCTGTCTGGCTAGCAATATTTCTGTCCTTTTAAACTGGATTAGAAGAGATGAATGTATTCTGTAAGAGACCTTCCTTTAATTTGAAAAAGTCAGATATTTTCATTTGTATGTATAAATACAGTTGACATATAAGATACTGAATTTTCATCTGCTCATCTCCTGTTGTCCAGCAACTTCTGTGACCCTTTGCACTGACGTACTAATTTTTCAGAAAACATTCTGTCCTTCAGAATGAAGTGAAAAAAGCTCAGACCAGCCTAATGTTAATGAAGGAAGCCTCTCTGAATCATGTATTGCAAAAGGCTTCTGTGTGGATCAAAATGTGGTGGAGGCAATGAGGTTGCTGCCCTTGCTTCTGATTTTTATTAGTTGAAAAAGCAATTTTTTTAGATACAACAGAATTTTTTCAGTTTAATTCCATAAATTTCATCAGATTTACAAGGTCCTCATTAGAAGGTTGGTAATTTTAAAAATGGTCTGTCTGCTCTGTTTCTTTGTTACTACTGAACTATGATTGCCTGATCTGCTAAACAAAAGAGAAGGGGATTGCAAGTCAGCTGTGTGAGCTGGAGGAGGATGCAGCAGGGAGATGAAATGGCAGCAAATATTTTTTTCTCTCTTGGGTTAGGTTAAGATACCAGTTTCTTAAATGCTGGTCATAACTAGATACAGACCTACATGGATTTTTAATACGCTTCATTTCTTCTTCTTTTTTGTCCTGGAGAAAATGGAAAAGAAAAAAAATGTATTTATGTGACTGTTTCCTGCTTGTCTCACCTTAACATGATACCATCATCTCTACTTCTCCCGGCCCTTGTTGCTGTTATTTTCCAGGAGGACCTTTAAAGTGTTTTCCTTAGTGATGTATATATTGCATCCTGTTACAGGCTGTTTTCAGTCTCAATAGTCATGGTTCTTCCAGGTTGTACTTCATTCATTTATTTCTCCATACTAATCACAGATACATCTGTAAAACCAAAAATGATCTGCTCTTCCTTAAAGAGGCTCAATCTATCTGAGACATCAAGGTCATTAAAACCTGAAACTGATCTCTTGCCCAAGTGACTTGAGCTAACCTTTTCACTCATCCAAATGCAGAATAACCTTTGAGTAAAGTTATTGTTCAGACTCTGATTAAAAAATTAAAGTGCAGTTACATTCCCCAAAAGAGAAACCAGTATCTCCAATACAGCATGTGGTTAATTGTGACTTGGTTGGATTTTTTCCCTGATAAATAAGACCTATGTTCTGATAGTTAGACTTTGATACTAGCTTCCATTACGTTAATGCACCTTTATTCTACCTGTAGTTTTGCACTTACTTCAAAAAATATTAATCCTTCTGTAAACTGGGATGGAGAAGCAAAAGATCAACTGGGAAGAAATAGAATAATACATACTGAAGTGTGATGTGGATGTCAGTCTTGCTGCTGATGGCTGGCAATGGCAGAACTTTACCTATTCATTCATTAACAGTAATCTGAGCACACACCTTTGTAAAACTCAGTGTAAATATATTATAAACCTCAGTTAATTTTTGTGTGGTTATAAATTAATTTTCATGTGTAAATCATAAAAGAAATGGAATTTTTAAGCCGAACATGACATGAAAGGCTATTCCTCCAGTTTGTTATGGAATTAAATTGGGTGTGACCTAACAAGTTGGCTTTTAAAAAGCAATTTTTGAGCCCTCAGAATATTTAGGTATCTGGGCAGTAAACTAATTTCAGAATTTTAGTTCAAACAGTAATGCATTAGGTGGTAGGGAAGCCCTCATTTTTGCAAACAGTAATTTCCAGCAAATCAAAATTCAAATAACACAGCTGTACAAGAAAGAGCTGGCTTTGCATCAAGCTTTTTGATGTTTAACACCAATTTCTGCCTGAGCACATCTAGATTACTCTGCCAATTAAAATTTGTAAAACCTTCAAGAGGTAGTCAAACGTTATCTGTGTCCAGTGTACAGGTTCTGTCATGATATTTCATCGGTTCTGAACAGAAGTAGATAAGGATAAATACACAGGACAGAAGCTGTAGTGAGGTTAAGAGTAAGCTACCAAAGGTCTCATTTCAATGGCTGAATTAGATAAACCTGAAATCTGTAAGTTATTCTGCTAGCAGAGAAACAGTATCTTTTAAAATTACAGAATTCAGTACTTTTTTGTATGTTTGTTTGAAAATGCAGCATGTATGCATGCTTTTATGCATGCTTATCTTTGTTATTTGCTAGCACTTGTCACAAGCAGAATTTTCATTTTAGTTCTCATCTTATGGGTGAAAGAACTTGGAGAAGAAAGTGGAAAATTGATTAGAGAAAATGCTTTTATCCATACTTGCTATTGTGTAGCACATACTCAGAACACATAATAAACATATTCTTTCCATTCCCAAAGGGATACAGATCTTTTCTCTATTAGAATCTGATTTACAGCACAGGAATCAGATAATGCTTTATCTGATTTGACTCACCTGGCTGCTTGCTGATAACAGCTCTCATGTCTAATAAATAAATAACAAAAAATCCAATAATGCCAGAATTTCCCAGAATTCTTCATTAGGTCCTCAGTAGTGCTTCCATGGAAGGTAAATAAGAATGAAGGTAAAAATCAGCTGCACTGCTCATCAAAGAGGGGTTGGAGGGTAATGGACGGCTTTTTAAGAAACACTTCCTTTTCTGTGAAATTACTTTAGAAAATAATCTTGCCAAGTAATTTATTCTTCATCTCTATGACCTTTTAGATATGCTGTATGTCATGCCTCTGCTGAAAATACCAGCATATATTTGTGTGTATATAGTGTGTGTATCTCTCTCTCCGTCTCTATCTCTCTCTCTATATATATATAAATATATATATAAACTCTGTGTGTATGCTGTGCTTTCCAGATAATTTTCATGCCAATTTGCCTTCTTTAGTCAGGAAGTTAAATTGCTGTAAAATGCTGCCATTCGGAAGAGTGCCACTGTCATTTCACTTCAAAAGGCAATAGCAATAACAACAGGAGCAAGACCTTTCTCTAACTGTAGCAACAGAACATCCACTGACTACTAATGTCACAGGTAGATGAACAGAATCTCAAACCTTTTGGTGCTGTTTACATTGTTAATAAATTGGAAATGCTTGCACTGTTTTACTTCACTGGGGTTTTATTGATGTTGCATTGTGAATGAAACAAAAGGTTTACAAAAGCAGTTGTGGTTTGTGTTTTAGGAGAATTCATAGTCTAAAAGATGAAAGAAAATTAGTAACTTCTTAAGAAAAAAAGAGGGTCAGGGACTGTTCTGGGAAAGGTTGTAAATTAAAATGAACAGGTATCTATACTAGTGAGGCTGTTTGTATAAGCACTCTAACCTGTTTCATAACTGAAATAGTTTATATCACACATTTTGCTACCCCAGTTCTGACTGAGGCAAACAAAGTGGCACTTGTGGGAATAGCTTTGTTTTCAGTGGCAGAGCAACTAGCTTCACAGCTGGATTCCCATTCTCCTCTGCTTTCCTCTCTTTCCCTCCCTTCTCTTGTTCTTTACTGGCAGAAGATATATTATCCGTGATGTATTTTCTCACTTATCCATTGCAGCTCTAAGACTCTGGGTAGAGGTGGAGTGGACAGAAATGATGTTGCTGATCCCAGAGCGTTGGGTGGCTTTGACCTTTGGCGAGCTGTTTGCCCGCTGGAGTGCTGCTGTCAGCCTTCCAGGGTCAGATCATTTATTACAAGGCAAGGCCTGCTGAAATACTTTTCCAATGAAGCAGCTGTTCTGATGGTGGCAGCCTGGCATCCCACTGGCTTACTGCAAGTCAGCAAAAACAATGAGTTTTATGCAATGCTTGCTTAGCATTGCATAAAATGATTTTGAACCGGCCAGACCATTTGGTGTACATTAAATGACTGATGAACGCAGTGCTCAGTTGTGCTGGGCCTCTTAATCTGTATTTGCGTTTTTTTGCTGAACAGCAGCTTGAAAACTCAGTCAGACTTTATGAAAAGGCTTGAAATAGGAATCTGAGGTCACACATTCAGTTCATTTCCACATATTTCAGTAAATGTTTGGAATTAGTGGAAGAGAGATTGAGATCCAGCTCCTCTTTGGTGAGGTAGCAGGGTCCCTGGCATTCAGTTTGGAAAAGCTGCTCTAAGGTGATAAACAGATATGCTTTTCCAGATCACACTGTTGGAGCAACATTACTACTGTGAGACTCCTCTTACAGAAAGATTCATATGAGTGCCTTAGTTCTGAACTAGCTCAAACTACTTCCAGTGGTAAGTTTAGCTCAGCTGGAAAGCCATCTTTAATGGGATATGGAGAATGTATATATGATCCTTCCATGCAGCAGTTATAGGCAATAATTGCCAGGAATGAATAGAATAAAAAAATCTAAGAGACTCCAGCACAGTTGTACACAGAGTAGATGACTCTCCATCCTGAAGTAAACTGAAGACATTTAGAACCATAATAGAATGTCCTGAGGTGGAATGTACCCATCAGGATCATCAAATCCAACTCCTGGCCATGCACAGGACAACCCAAAGAATCACACAGTGTGCCTGAGAGTGTTGTCCAAGTAATTTTTGAACTGCGTGACCCTGGAAAAAATCGCTCTTCATCTTTCTTGTAGGCTTCTACTGGAAGGCTCTAATTAGGTCCCTCAGGATGGCATCTCATCATCCAGCTGTGTCCACTGCACCACCCAGCTTGTNAAAAATCGCTCTTCATCTTTCTTGTAGGCTTCTACTGGAAGGCTCTAATTAGGTCCCTCAGGATGGCATCTCATCATCCAGCTGTGTCCACTGCACCACCCAGCTTGTAAATTTGCTGTGGATACACTTGATCCCTTCATCTACATCATTAATGAAGACATTAAATAGCACAGGCTCCAATATGGATCCCTGAGTGACATCACTTGTCACAGATCCCCATTGGGACTCTGAGTCACTGACCACCACTCTCTGGATGTGACTGTCCAACCAATTCCTTATCCACCTAATAGTCTACCTATCAAATCCATCCCTTTCCAGTTTGCAGAGAAGAATGTTGTAGGGAACTATGTCCAAGACTTTTTACAGAAGTCCAGGTAAATGACATCTGTAGCCTTGACCACTTCCCTGGGGAGTCTTCTCCACTGATATTGTCACCCCATCATAGAAGGCCACTGGGTTGTTCAGGCAGGACTTGCCCTTGGTGGAGCTATGCTGGCTGTATCAATCACCTCCCTGTCCTCCATGTGCCTCAGCACAATTTCTATGGGAATCTGTTCCATGATCTTCCCAAGGCACAAGAGGCGAGATCTTCCCTCACCAAGAGGTGAGACTGACAGGTCAGGATCCTGCTCTCTACACTTTTTAAAGGGAGGTGTGATGCTTTCCTTTTTTCAGTCACCTGGGATTTCACCTGACTGCTAGGACTTTTCAAATAACAGTAAGAGTGGCTTGGCAACTACATCAACCAATTCTCTCGGGATTCTGGGATGTATCTCTTCAGATCCTATAGACTTCAGATCCTATATATGTTCAGGTTCCTTAGATGGTCATGAACCTGGTCTTT